>JAMKCH010085518.1:0-52996 GCA_023653785.1 Ophioderma brevispina
GCTGATGTTACCGATAGTATACCGGCGGGTCCTGGTTTATGGCAGAGGAACATGAGACTTGTATGGTGATGGCGAGTAGATATTCTTTATATGAAGACAGAGTTTTCCCCTCCTTGGATGCAAGGAAGTTACTGTGGTTATGCCGAGGGTGTATTACGAAGGAAATTTAATTTCTCCTCTTTCTTCCAAGACTACCGTGGTTTCCGGTCCACCAGTCCGTCCACCTAGTTAACTTTAGGGCCGTCTCAGTGGTTCTCCGGGTGTGAAATATTCAACCGTTCCTCCGACGATTCAAAAGTCGGGCCGCCACGTAGTCTTCGAATACAATGAGACTACTACTTCTCCACGGGCCCAACCCGTCGGGTGTCACCCTATCGGTCTTCCGGGATGGTCCAGAGAGTTCTTCTCATCTGATATATTCATCTGGTACTAGGAAAAGGATACGGATCGATCTAAGTAATCTTCTAGAAATCGCCTCCCTTCCAGGGTCTCAGTCCACTTACGGACGAGTCTTCCAATGATAGTCACCATAGACGACGATCTACTGAGAGAAGTGCGAATGTAGACCATGATGAATAGAAGTCATTCTTCAAAGAGGCGTTCCAGTCATCACTGCCGACATTCTCCGGACAGGGATAGCTCTAAGGTTTACAATACTTTACTCCCTCTACGCCTACAAAGTATCACACAAGTAGTTGAATATCATAAGATTTCTCCAGCCCATGAATATTGAAGATCTAGAGGCTCCCCTTCAGGTAGTTCTTCATGTCTAGGATCTAGTTCTATGATCGGAAGGATCTTCGGGTTCAAGACATAGTGGAGATTCCTCTCATAAGACTATTAGACAAAATTTCTGATAATGTGACAAGAAAACAGTGGCTTCTCCTCAATGTTTCAAATTAGACAGAAAACGTTCCTCTAGTATGAGACATTTGCCTCTATTATGATTCTGCCAGTTCAAGATCGCATTGACGCTGTCAGTCATTATTATGTTTCAAGGCTAAAGAGGTGATTTCTACAAGTCTAGAGTTTAGAAATCTATCCTGTGAATAAGGGCAAGTCATGTTTCAACTCATAGTGTACTGAATACTGAAGTTGTTACGTCTGATAATGTTGATAGGGATTTATCCTCTCATGACCCTTACAAGTGATTCATCGTAACACCAGCACCATACTCGGTGTCAGCTCCTAGTGATACATTCCAAGTTAAGATCATTAAGGCTCCTCAACCAAACCGGCTGATGCAAATCGCTCATTGACATTCTAATCAAGGCACTTCCAGTCTAGAGTGCACTGGTGATCGCTTGGGTAGAGGCTCTGATCTTGATTGAGGATACAAAATTGATAGAGATTTCCCAGATATATGGAGTCATTACTCCCACATGATGACTCATTCCTGACGGAAGATTTCGAAGACCCACAGTACCTATCTCCCAACGTTGCTGCGCCCTTTTTGCCGGCCGTTTTGGTTTCATTCAAGGTTGGAAATGTGCTCTGACTATTTCTGAAGATCTCCCACTTCTCAGATGGAATTCCTGAAGTTATTCCCCCACAAGAATTCTGATAGTGGGAAAGAGGTTCAAGAAATATCTCATCGAGTTATTACCATGACGGATGCTTCAAAGATAGGTTGGGAAGCATCCATGAGATCCCACAAATAAGGAGTATGGTCGAATTTAATAAGGAACTCCCTATCAGATTCTAGATTTGCTAGCCTGTCTCACAACACCTATTACGCGACTCAAAACGATGGGTTCTTCTGGGAATCTGAAATCAGATCAGATTATTCAACTGTAGTTGCCTACGTCAACCACCAAGGAGGAACAAGAGTAACCTCATGTGCATTGTTGCAACCATCCGCCTCCTCACTTGGTGCCTCTATCATTCAACTACCCTCAATGCTGAACAGCTACTTAGTATCACTGTCTAAAGACCGCTTCCCAAGGAAAAAATCAGCCAAATGATAGCTTATTCTTATCACCATGTGGAGTGGCACCTCCAAGCCGTGTATGCCAGAGACTTTTTCCAAGACTTTATAGTCCATAGTAGATCTGTTTGCATACAACAACAAAATTACCACTCCAACTTCTGCACGTTGGCTAGCGGACGAGAAAGCCTGGTGAGAGACTGCTTTTACAATAATTTGGGATAACCTGATTTGCAGTACGTCTTTCCATTCCACGTAACAAAGTCTGTGGGCGAAGGTACTAACAATTTCGCATCACTCATGGTCAAGTAAGATACGGCTTGTAGCCCCTTTTGGCCACGTCAGGTTTGGGTTTTTAGACTGGTCAGCTTGTTGGAAGAACATCCAAGTCTGATTCATTTTAGGCAAAATCTGTTGGTGGACGGAAGAAACAAAAGAGTGTTGCTCCAAAGGCTAAATCTCTACACTTGTCTGTGTGGCCTCTCTCTCAAGCTCGCCTTCAACGCAAAGGTTTTTCAGAAGAAGCTGCCTCCCTGGCGGCGGGAGCAAGAAGAAAGCCAACCTCCACTATTTTTCTATAGTAGACTTCGACGCTTCGACGTCCGGTGCAAAAAACACAAGGTTGATCTGCATTCTGCCTCTGTTGGAGACGTGACTAATGTAGTGTATCTTGCTTCAATGTTTACACACAGCTCGTGTGGACTCAATGCGCCCAATTTTACACCCACGTAAATATCGATTATCGGTTGGCAATTGGTGATCATTCTGGTCTGGGTAGCTTCTCACTGAACAAAATGGCTGTGTGAACGTGTTTACATTTTCAATGAATAGTAGAGTAGATATGTGCAATATTTTGGGGGAATTGTGCACTTGGTGATAAAAGCATGAAATTTGGCACATATCTAGGGCATGTCATAAGAAAGGCTTTTAGCTATAGGGGCATCGCAGATTTGTCCTCTGATTAAAATGGTGGCCATTTTTCAAAATGGCTGCCATTACTTGCTATTTATCCTCTAAATTTGAGATTGAGTTGATAAATACAGTGCTTTTAGGCATTCAAGCATGGCATTTGAGGCACATTGGATGTTTTAAAGAGACTTTCAGCAAAATGACCATTGCAGGTTTATCCCATGGCAGTAATGACATCCATTTTCAAAAATGGCCGCCATTAACAGCTATTTTACATATTTGCATGAAATAAATATGTATAACGTCTTTTTTCATACAATCAATAAAGTGAAAACAAGTTTTTATTGAGCATTTCAAATTGGTTGCATACCAACAGTGGTAGCCATTTTCAAGATGGCTGCCATCAATTACTCTTTTATAGTCTGTTGTTGTAAACTATACCTTTGGTTGTAGAGTCACAAAGTCTTCACACAGGGTGTGCCTTAAGAATATGTTTTAATTAAAAAGACACTATTAGGTTATTCTGATATAACAGTGGTTTTTACTTACAACATAGCTACCACTGATGTATGCATCAATTTACCGTGTGGAGATAATGTTCATCATCCTTCTTATGTTGAATGAAGAGGTATTTGTAATACCCACAATAAAATTCAACAAAGCAAACCATACCAAATGGTTGCCCACACTTCATTAAAAGGCATGTTTTTTTCAAACTGAATGTGATCCATCTTGTTCCAACTTGAGGGCTACATCCTGGCTACAACCAGTCTTAAGCTACATGTCAGAATATGGCATTTAGCAGAAGTTTAATAATCCATTGCTGTACAAAAACTAAACTATTATAGCGCTTATTATGTGCTCTTCATGAAGGCAGCACTCACTGAACATATCAAGAGAGCTACCTATCAAGTCGGTTACTGTTGGGCTCAAATGATGATTGCATGAGCTTCCATGTCCAAGTGAATGAAGATGGACTAGAAAGGAAAAGAGTATTGGGAAATCTTCTGGACAAACCTTCAAGAAGTTAGAAAAGTATGCCAAAACCTGCAAGTTGTGGTTGTAAGAAGGGCTGCAGATGACAGGAAAAATGCTTGAAAGCAGCTCTTCAGTGCAGCCTGTATGCAGACTTGAATAATTTGTGACATCAAAAGATCTGCTCTGATATAGATGTGCACTTCTGTGTTTACTTTAGTTGCTGACTGCAATTCTCTTGTTAATGAATAGGCCTATAACAACACCTTATCTAAGACCCTTGATGAGCATGCTCCACTCGTCAGTCAAACTCTAGTTCTCAATACTCATGCTTCTTGGTATTCAGATGCCTTTGAGATTGAGAAGGAACACCCTCGGCTGGAGCGCAGAGTTTCACAGACTGGGCTCACAGTATGCAAGGAAGCTTACAAGGATCAGTGTTTTGAATACAACAAGAATTACCAGCTCCCAACCTTCTGCAGTGGCTAGCGACGGAAAGCCTGGGTTAGAGACTGCTTAACAATAATTTGGGAGAACCTGATTGCATACGTCTTTCAACCGTTAACAATTCTGCGAGGGTACTAACAAAGTTACAGCAATTAAGGTCAAGTATATACTGCTTGTATGCCCCTTTTTGGCCACGTCAGGTTTGGTTTTAGACTGGTCACTTGTTGGAAAGCCTCCAAGTCTGATTCATTTTAGGCAAAATCTGTTGGTGGCCGGAAGAAACAAAAGAGTGTTGCTCCAAAGGCTAAATCTCTACACTTGTCTGTGTGGCTCTCTCTCTCAGCTCGCCTTCAACGCTAAGGTTTTTTAGAAGAAGCTGCCTCCCTTGCGGCGGGAGCCAGAGAACGCCAACTCCACTATTTTTCTATCTAGACTTCGACGCTCTTCTACGTCCGGGTTCAAAAAAACAAGGTTGATCTGCATTCTGCCTCTGTTGGAGACGTGCCTACTGTAGTGGGGGGTAATCTTTGCTTCAATGTTTACAACACAGCTCGTGGACTCAATGCGCCCAATTTTACACCACGTAAATATCGATTATCGGTTGCAATTGGTGATCATTTGTTCTGGGTAGCTTCTCACTGAACAAAATGGCTGTGGTGAACGTGTTTACATTTCCATGAATATTAAGAGTGATTGTGCAATATTTTGGGGAATTGTGCACTTGGTGATAAAAGCATGAAATTTGGCACATATCTAGGGCATGTCATAAAAAAGGCTTTTAGCTATAGGGGCATCGCAGATTTTTACCTCTGATTAAAAGGTGGCCATTTTTCAAAATGCTGCCATAATTTACTTGCTATTAATCCTCAAAATTGGATTGAGGTTGAATAAATACAGTGCTTTTACGGCATTCAAGCATGGCATTTGCTGCACCTTGGATGTTTTAAGAGACTTCAGCAAAATGACCTGTCAGGTTTATTCCCATGGCAAGGTAATGACATCCATTTTCAAAAAATGGCTCGCCATTAACAGCTGTTTAACATTTTGATGAAATAAATATGTATAAGACGTCTTTTTTCTACAATCACTAAGTGAAAACACCAAGTTTTTTATTTGAGCTTTCAAATTGGTTGCAATACCAACATGGTAGCCATTTTCACGATGGCTGCCATCAATTACTCTTTTATCGTCTGTTTGTTTGTACACATCCCTTTGGTTATAGAGTCAAAGTCTTCACACATGGTGTGCCTTAAGAATATGTTTAATTACAAAGAAGCACTATTAGGTTATTCCCTGATCTAACAAGTGGTTTTTACTTACACATAGCTAACCCTTGATGTATGCCTCAATTTATACAAACCGTGTGGAGAGAATGTTCATCATCCTTCTTTGTGAAGAAGAGGTATTTTGTAATAACCACCATAAAATTCAACAAAGACACCATACCAAATGGTTGCCCACACTTCATTAAAAAGGCATGTTTTTTTCAAACTGAATGTTATCCATCTTGTTCCAACTTGAGGGCTACATGCCTGGCTACACAGTTTAATCTACATGTCATAATTGGCATTTAGCAGATTTAAGTAATCCCATTGCTGTACAAAACTAAACCTATTATAAGGCGCTTTATTCGTGCTCTTCATGAAGGCAGCACTCACTGACATAGCAAGAGAGCTACCTTCAAGTCGGTTACTGTTGGGGTCAAATGGTGATTGCATCTCCTGAGCCTCCATGTCCAAGTGAATGAAGATGGACTAGAAAAGGAAAAGAGTATTGGGAAATCTTTCGGACAAACCTTCAAGAAGTTAGAAAAGTAAGGCAATAACATGCAGTTGTGGTTGTAAGAAGGGCTGCAGATGACAGGAAAAATCTTGAAAGCAGCTCCTCAGTGCAGCCTGTATGCAGACTTGAATATTTGTGACAATCCAAAGATCTGCTCTGATATACTGTTCACTTCTGTGTTTACTTTAGTTGGCTGACTGCAATTCTCTTGTTAATGAATAGGCCTAAACCAACACCTTATCTAATACCCTTGATGATCAGTCCACTCGTCAGTCAACTCTAGTTCTCCATAATCATGCTGTCTTGGTATTCGATGCCCTTTGAGATTGAGAAGGAACACCCTCGGCTGGAGCGCAGAGTTTTTCACATGACTGGTCTCACGTTATGCCAGGAAGCTTACAAGGATCAGTTTGTTTTGAATACAACTCTCTTCTTGCTAAAGCCAAGACGGAGTATCATAGCAACCAGATTACTACATGTAACCACGTGAACCTTTTCCCATGTAGTCGCAATTTAACTTCTGGTGAAAACATACACTGCATACCCCTGAATGTCCCAAGATTTTGCTAACAGTTTTTTGCAGATTTTTTTTTCTACACCAAGACATGAGTGCATACAGTCTACATGATACTGCTTACGTGCCAGCCTCTTCAAACTATGTCTAGATTATCTGTTACCCCCGTTTAAAACACGTTTCCTCCTGCGGGCTCGAGGTATTTCCTCAAGCTATCAGCCATGCATTTCATCTGTGATCTCGCAGCTGAAGATCCGCTCTGACACACCATCCTCTTCAATTATTGCCTATATCCAGTCTGGAAAGGTGATTGAAAGATTAGTAATCGTTGTAATTTATCCCGCGATAATATTCTCCATGTTCCAATGCAGCAGATACGTCAATTTTCACAGTGCAGAGAACGCAGCATTGTTACAGACGCAGAATGACATCTTTATTGATATTGACAAACAAAGAGGCTTTGTTAGTGTGATATTAGACTTCAGTGCCACTGTTGATACTAGTGACCCATAAACGCTGCTTATAGGCTATAAATACCTGAAAAGCTTAGTTGGTTCATGACCCGAACTCGATTCTAGATCGAGCAAATTTGCTTCATCAGATCCTGTGGCGGTAGAATGTGGAGTCCCACAGGTCTGGGTTTTACTGATGTATTGACTTCATCTGTTCTCTGCCCCACTACAGAACATCATTACTGCCCATGGTGTTCCAATCGTCATTTGAATACGCGATGAAACAACTCTATCTGTCTTTCCACATTGTGATTGTGGATGCAAGGCCATAATAATATTGAATCATGCATTTTTGCATCATCAGATCCTGATGTAAATCAACAAAGCTGATATTTATTTAAATACAATTCAGTTTTTCAACCGCAAGTTGAACACGGAACCTTTTTGCCATCGTAGACTCAAATCACTAAGAAAGAACAATCATGTTAACACTTATGCAATCTGAACCTTGGATTAGGAAAATTGTGTTCAATTTTTACAGGAGCTTGATGTAAAATGCTCATTGGAATTGGTCCATGATTTGTACAATAAGACTCCTTGCCCTAAAAAGACCGAGAAGTGACAAAGGTTCAGCTAGTTCAAAATGCAGTTGCTCGTTTTGTCCTTACAATCCTTGTCAAAGAAACATAACATATCTACCAACTGCATTGCCTCCACTTTAAACAGAGCTCATTAATACTGATATTGTGAATTTTTTTTCTTTGTCTTTCATATTCTTTATCTTCCTCAACTCCGGCTGTTCCTGGATATTGTTTTCACCAGATTATGGTAGGTTGAGTCATCTGAATCCAGGAAAGATCAATCTTCACCAAGTCCCACTGTGGGGTACATACACCAGATCCCACAGCTGATCAATTTTCAGAGTGTATCTCCCATATGTTCTTATTAATGGAAGACCAACCGGCGTTGTTCTTTCTCTTCTATCTATGGTCACAGATACACAAGCCATTTCTTCATGGTAGTTACCACACAGCTACCACAGAGTAGACACACATTACCTACCCACTAGACATGCACTCTCGCGGCCAGATTCCCGTTATTTTTGCTGCGTGGATACTGATAAGTGTACACACACGGCTGTCGGAAAACCGTCGTGGATAGCTACGTGGTTACACCGGCTTCTCCGCGCGCGCAGTATTTCTCATGGCAATTTTGTTTTTTTGATATTTTTTGGCATAATTGGCTTTTTGTATTACATGTGGCAGGAATAATGGGGGTTTTGATGATGCCCCGATTTGAATTTCGTAATGATTTTCCTAAAAAACTTAAAAATGCTAAACGGAGCCCGAGTGTATAGCGCCCTCATTTCATGAAATTTTCATCCACTCTCCAAATGGCCGCTGTACCGCGGGGGTAGCTACTTGGTAGCTGCGTGTCTACTCCGGTACGTCTACTCAGCATCCACCTTCCTCCACCTAGTGGGCACTACAGGGTAGCCATTGGGGTGGTTACCGCAGAGTAGCCACATTCTGTTTACCTAATAACCTGTGTACTTGTAGCCTGGCTTGCAGCTACCGCCTCGCAATTACCCCAGTGTGTACTGCGCAGAAGCTGCCGCGGTAGACATGGTGTAGCTGCGTATAGGCTACCACGTGATTAAGAATCGGCCGTGTATGTTAGAAATGTCACTTAAAAATCATTATTCTCTTAAGTTATTCTATATACTAGCTGGTAATTGATGTATATCATAGTTGTTTTCCACAAAATTTTATCTATTGAATTTGTATTTGATCGTTTGAAAATTGATAATGATGATTTATTACTCCTTTTTAACTATGTGACTTGTCTGGAGCCTCTACATTAGGCACATATCAAGATTGTTATTATTATTCTAAATATAACTAGCACAAAACTTCATTAAGATATGTTATACAGCAATACAAAAAACATTAAGAATAATACATTTTTATGAAGTACCTGGTAATTCATTGGCTTTTGACTATCTAATCTTGTTTACTGTCGACTTTTACGGCCAAAATTGAAGATTGCTCTGCGTTGTCAATATTAATGAGTTCCACCTTGACACAGCCACTGATGACTTTGCAACACTGGGAGCATGATTGATTACAAACCAAAAGTGTGCATGCCCTGAAGTTAGCAGATTTTGGTAGCTCCCTTATTGAAGAATATGATTACTCTTTCGGTAGGGTACAGAAATCAGCGTACACATCATTGGTTTTGGGGGGGCCTTTACACAACATAGTCATAATACTGTTGCATTAGCAATACATTTCCGGCAATATAAAACCTAATTGCCATAATTAATAATATAAGGGATAAGATCGTAACTGCACAACACGGGACTCAGTGCATAGGAGTTATGTAAAACACTGGTACAAGAATAATTGCCGGCCTGCCATTGTTGTCAGTGTGGCGCCCTTCACAGTATACCTGTACTTGTGCACTAGTGTATGCTTGTATCATTTGACCTTCTATAATCATAAAAAACCTCCCATTTTGGAAATGTTACAATCTTTTGTTTTTATCAACAAAAATAACAAAAGCCATTCTTAAATATGTTTTGAGTTTATAATTCCAGTCTGCAACGCAAAGGATAACACAATCAATGGTCACTATTTTTTAGTATTTACTTAGTCGTGCCACGACTAAGGTCCTGTATTCCAGTCATTTCTTTCCTAGTCGTGCAACGACGAAGGTCCTGTATTCCAGTCATTTCTTCTGATTCTTCTCTTTCCATGCCCTTAATTACTACTAGTACAAAACGGTTGAACCCCATATCAACCAAAGTTGGTCAGAAGAACCGCTGACCCAAGCTCCTTATGGGGTGTAACTCAATTGGGGTCAAAAGGTCACGTAACCGGAAGTAGCCGCCATTTTGTAAAAATCTTTAAAACCTTAACTGCCTACGACCACCAGCTAGAATTCCAAATTTGTTCACAAGATCCTAGCCCATCCCTCATATAGGATGTACACAGATAAACGATCGGAGTTCATTACGCATTCAAAATGGCGGCCATTTTTTTTTTTTTTTTTTTTTTTTTTAAAAGTTAAAATGATAAAAAAACTTGGATAGGTGATGTCTGTGCAAAAGTTTCGGATATGTGAGTTGAGAACGAATATATGAACAGAATATTGGGCTCCAAGGTCCATCTGTAAGATATGTAAAATGAGTCTAATTAATATGCAAAAACACTAAAAATACAAAAAATAAAAAAAATAAAAAAAATGCATATTTGGCACAAGAACAACCATGATATAGTTCTATTGTCCATACTCACAACATGGGGTCAAAGGGTCAAATGGGGGTCATCTATGGGTCAAATCTGAAGGAAGCTTAATTGAACTAATCTAATTATATGCATGTAGATGGCATCAATGCATTATGAAAAAGAGTCCACAGTGGACCCCGTTCTGTGACCCATGTTTAGGGGTCAAAGGTCAAATAGAAAAATATCAAAATTGCCCATATTGCAAAATACCAATATACCAACTTGTAGGATAATGAAAGGATGAAATAAAAGTCTTCATTGACCCTGTTATGGACCAATTGTTTAAGGGTCAAAGGTCAAATTACCAATGCGCAGAAATTTCACGACAAGTCCGTGCTCTTTGCACAAAAATGTCCTATAGTTTCTTCTTTCTGATGTCTTCTTCGATTCTTCTCTGATTCGCTTCCAAGGCCCTTAAATCCCTACATAACCAAACGGTATACCCCATAGCAACCAAAAGGTTGGTCAGAAACCCCGCTGACCCAAGCTTCGTATGGGGTGTACTCAGATTGGTGTCAAAGGTCACGTAACCGAAGTAGCCGCCATTTGGAAAATATCTTTAAAGCCACTTGTCCTACAGAAAACAAGCTATAGATACCAATTCGAACAGTTTGAACCATTGGACAAAGGCAGCCACCTTCTCGATTTGGACAGAAAGACAGCATTCCCTCTGATGGCTGCATCTACCAAACGATGTTCAGAAATTCACGTGTTATTCTTCTACAAGAACAAGAAGTATGAATTGCTCAGATTATCATATGTTACTCACTTCCTCGTGCTGGTTTCATGCCAAAACACAAGACCTAATTATGCACCTCGCCTATAACTAATAGTTCTTCCAGAGCTTCCAGACTTACTACTGATACTGAAGATAAACGCTGGTGTCCAGTCAGAGGCTCTTCCGACATTATTACACCTTCCTGGCCGCCTTAAGGAAATCATGATTCCTCATAATCTGACCACGTCTTCATCACTACAACGCCTTACAACCTGCAACAAAGCTAACATTTTAACGCTGGGTCACTTCCCTCAAGCTCTGAATCTTTTAAAGTGAAAGCCTCATCACTGGACAGTAAACATCGCCTTTAACCCGCATCTCATGAAATTATAAGTCGGCAACATCTTTGTGCTTTTCACTTAGGAGTGAAACATATTGAGATAATGGAATCAGCAGGATGGAGGACGCCTACAATGTTCCAGAACGTTTATATGATACGCGTCCTTAGAAGTAATCAAACCGTGGTCAAAACCATCCTGTCAACAAAGCAGTCAGAATAGGAGGAGGATGCCAAAATTTCATCCTTAACAACATGCTCATAAGGTGAGGAGTGCCGGTTTTTATTATAACTTTTAGTGCTTTAATACTGATGTGCGATGTATATGGGCAGTATATTAGGGGCAAAATTATTTCAGCTCAATTAAAACTTCACATGGCGAGAAACCACGCTACAAACTGAGACTACCCGCTCCACTTCCTCCACCTAGTGACCAGTGGGCAGTCATGCACTAGTTGGATCATTTCGTAATGTTATAATGGCTAAAATAGAATATACTCACAAAGGTTGGTGGAGATTGTTCTATTTTATAATGTATCCTTACGAATGATCCAACTAAGTATCCCTCATCCAGGCCTTCCCCGCAAGTGAGCCTTGGGAAGGTACAAAAATGAGCCAAAGGATTCTGGACGCCAGTGACGTCCATGGTTGGGCTAACCCGAATGCTAGCATGGGAACCGCTACAAGGCATGGGCGCACCGAATTTTTAATGTGGCAATAGGGTGTCGAAGGCCTTTTTGAGCACAACAAAATGCGCTAGTTGGATCTTCATACAGTGATACATGTAGAAAATAGAACAATCTCACACTTGGTGAGTATAATTTCTTTGGTAATGCGATAAAAGAGTTGCAAAATGCACTAAATGGAATTTTTAGAATACAATCACTTACCTTGGAGAGCCATAACTCCCCTTTTCATTTGTCCCGTGGGGAAAGGGAAAAAAATAAAGGACTACACAAGAGGGGCGCTGCTACACACTTTTTCTTGGACCAGAGGAAAAATTTTTATCATTTCATGTTGAGATAGGTTAATAGAATGAAAGAAAACCCAGCCCTAAGATACCCAAAAAAGTTATTTTGCCCTCCGTATAGCCCACTCGTAGTAGTAGTAAAATGGCAAGTTAAATCCGTTTTTTGTCCCTGCGAACAAGCCAACAAGGTGGCCGGATTCACCTCACACTCGCACGCAACTGCCTTTACTCCCCTCTCCCACTTCACCTCAAACCGATTCATCAAGCATCCTCCATCCTCAACCAACCCTCTACTATCCTCCATTGCTTCTCCAATCTTCTTTGACGTCCCCAGTCCTCCTCGAACCACCCACCTCAAACTCATAAGCCCGGCATTCTTCTTCTTTCTTCTTTCCTTTTTTTTTTTATAGGAAGGCAGAATAAAACATATTGAGCTATCTCACTGTAATTTGATGACCTTCATTACTTGTGTTGTATGGAAGCTTAGATCAATTAAAAAAAATACCTATTAACACCAAAATTTCAATAATTTGAATATTATCACAGACACGACTCTTTTCAATCATGGATGCCATTGCATTTTGTATTGGTTTTTCATCAGAAAGTACCATTTTTCACAAAAATGAATTGATTTTGCCATTAAAGCCACTATCAGTCAGTTTTTTTTTTTTTTTTTTTTTTTTTTTTAATGTTTTTAAATTGCTAGTGTTAGTCATATCAACTCACTCTAGATCGATCAAATTTGCTTCATCAGATCCTGTGGCGGTAGGTTGTGGAGTTCCACAGGTCTGTTACCTGGATGTATTGACTCATCCTTGTTCTCTGCCCCACTACAGAACATCATTACTGCCATGGTGTTCAATCTGTCATTTTGTACCGATGACACTATCTGTCCTTTCCACCATTGGGAATTGTGATGCAGCCAAATATATGAATCATGCTTTTTTGCATCATCAGATCCTGAATGTACATCCACAGCTGATATTTATTACAAGACAATTCATTTTTCATCCGCAAGTTGAAACACGGAACCTGTTGCAATCTTAGACTCATCACTACGAAAAAACAATCATGTTAACACTTATGCAAGACTGCCTTGGCTTAGGAAAATTTGGGTAATTTTGACAGTAGCTTGATGTAAAATGCATCATTGATTGGTCCATGAACTTGTTACAATCAAGACGCCTTGCCCTAAAGAAAGAGAATTAATCAAGGTTCAGCTAGTTCAAAATGCAGTTGCTCGGTTTGTCCTTAAAATCCGTTGTCAGAACATAACATATCTACCAACTGCGTTGGCTTCGGGGTAGAGGGGAGGGAGAGGGGAGGATTTGAGTTGGGGTAGGGAAATGAAGGATAGACAGCGGGAAGTGGGAAGGGGGTGAAGAGAGTGGGGTGGAGGGGGGATGTCGAAGGTGGGATGGTATTGTGGGGGGAGATGGTGCAATTAAACAGAGCTCAATTAATACTGATTTGTGAATTTTTTTCTTTGTCTTTCAATTCTTTTATCTTCCTCCACTCCGGCTGTCTAGGATAGTTGTTTTTCACCAATTAGGTAGGGTTGAGGCTCTGACCAGGAAAGATCATATGTCACCACGTCACTGTGGGTACTACACACATATCCTCCACAGCTGATCAGTCATATGTTATCTCCATATGTCTTATTATGGAAGACAACGGCGTTGTCTTCTCTTCTATCTATGGTCATAGTAATACCACAGTCAATTTCTTCATTGTAGTTACCACACAGCTACACCGAGTAGAATGAATTACCTACCCACTAGACATGTACGATCGCCGGCCAGTGATTCCTGTACTTTTTGCTGCATAGACGGATAGTGTACACACAGCGTCTGTCTGCACTGTCGTGGATTAGCTACGTGGTTACACCGGCTCTCACGCGCGCAGTATTTCTCATGGCCAATTTGTTTTTTTGATATTTTTGCATTATTTGCATTTTTTATTACTGTGCAGGAATATGGGGGTTTTTGATGATGCCCGATTTGATTTCGCAATGATTTTCCTAAAAACTTCAAAAATGCTAACGGAGCCCGGTGTATAGCGCCCTCCAGTTCATGAAATTTTCATCCACTATCAAAAATGGCGTCGTAGTAACCGCGGGTAGCTACGTGGTAGCGGCGTGTCTACTCTGTACTGTCTACTCACCTCCACCTTCTCTCCACCTAGTGGGCAACTACGTGGTAGCCATTGGGGTAGGGTACTGCAGAGTAGCCACATTACTGTTTTACCTAATACTGTGTACTTTGTAGGCCCTGGCTTGCAGCTACCGCCTCGCCATTAGCCCAGTGTGTACTGTGTCAGTAGCTGCGCGGTATACATGGTGTAGCTGCCGTATAGGCTACCACGGATTAAGAACATCCGGCCCCGTGTCTGTTATAATGTCTACTTAAATAGATCTCTTAAGTTATTCTATATAATAGCTGGTATTGATGTATATCATATTTGTTTTCACATAGAAGTTTATCTATTGATTTGTATTGTGTCGTTTGATAAATTGGATAATGAGCTTATTACTCCTTTTGTAACGATGTTACGTGTCGGGATGCCTCTACTTGGCACTATATCAAGATGTTATTATTATTATAAATATGAACTAGCACAAACTTATGAGATATTTTAATACAGCAATACAGAAAGACCTGAAGAATAATAAATTTTATTAAGTTACCTGGTATTCATACTTTTGACTATATAATATTGTTTACTGTCGACTTTTTACGGCCCAAAATTAGAAGATTGTCTGCTTTCAATATTACATGGTTCCAACATTGACACAGCCACTGATGACTTTGCAACACTGGGTACCATGATTGATTACACCAAAAAAGTGTGCATGCACCTGAATAGCAGATTTGGGTAACTCCCGTATTGAAGAATAGATTCCCTTTCGGTACGGTACAGACATCAGCGTACACATCATTGGTGCTTTACACAACATCGTCAAAGACTGCGTTGGCATTAGCAATACATTTCCGGCAATATAACCTAATTGCACAAATTAATAATATAATGGATAAGATCGAACCACAACAAGGGACTCATTGCATAGGAGTTATGTAAACCCCTGGTAAAAAGAATAATTGCCTGCCATTGTTGTCATATGTGGCAGCCCTTCACGATTATACTGTACTTGTGCACTAGTGTATGCTTGTATCATTTGACCATTCTATATCATAAAAACCTCCCATTTGGAATGTTCACAATCTTTTGTTAATCAAACAAAAATAACAAAACCATTCTTAAATATGTTTGAAGGTTATTCAGTCTGCAAACAAAGATAAAACATGAATGGTCACTTTTTTAGTATTTACCTTAGTCGTGCACCGACTAAGGTCCTGGTGTCCAGTCCATTTCTTTACCTAGTCGTGTGCGAACGACTAAGGGCCGGTATTCCGTCATTTCTTCTGAATCTTCTTTCCAATGCCCTTAAAATTACTACTAGTACCACGTTAACCCCATATCAACCAAATTTGTCAGAAGAAACCGCTTGACCCCAGCTTCATATTGGGTGTACTCAATTGGGGGTCAAAGGTCACGTAACCGTAAGTAGCCGCCATTTTGTAAAAATTCTTTACAAGCCTACTTGCCTACGAACAACAAGCTTAGAGATTCCAAATTGTTCACAAGAATCCTTAGACCATCCTTCCTATAGGATGTACACAGATAAACGATCGGATTCATTAACATTCAAAATGGCGCCATGTCGAATATATGCAAACATGCTATATCTCAAAATGAATAACTTGGATTGGTGATGTCTGTGCAAAAGTTGCGGATAGAGTTGAGACTAATCATATGACAGAATATTGGCTCCAGGTCACTGTAAGATATGTAATGAGCTAATTAATATGCACAAACACATAGCTCATCAACCCAATTAGGTATAAATGTCATATTTGGTGCACAAGAACCACTGGATAAGTTCTATGTCCATACTCACAACATGGGGTCAAAAGGTCAAATGGGCTCATCTAGGGGTCACTTCTGAAGATGCTTAATTGACTAATCTAATTATGCAATCGTGATGGCATCAATTTGATTATGAAAGAGTCCCAGTGCCCCGTTTCCTGTGACCCATGTTTATGGTGTCAAGGTCAAAATACTGAAAAATATCAAAATTGCCCATATTGCAAAAAACCATATACCAAACTTGTAGGATGTAAGGAAAGATGAAATAAAGTCTTTCAGTGTACCCCTGTTTCCTGTGACCAATGGTTAAGGTCAAAGGTCAAATTACCAAATGCGGCAGAAATTCCCCTACTAAGGTGTTTTCCGTGCTCTTGAGCAAAAATGTCCAGTTCTTCTTTCTGCTCTTTTCTGATTCTTCTTCTATTCCGTCTTTCATGCTCCTTAAAATCCCTACTAGTACCAAACGTTATACCCCATACTCACCAAGTTGGTCAGAAGAACCGCTGACCCAAGCTTTTCGTTAAGGGGGGGGGGGGTGGGTGTACTCATATTGGGGTCAAAGGTCACGAAACCGGAAGTAGCCGCCATTTTGTAAATAGCTTTAAATCCTACTTGTCCTACATAAAACAAGCTATAATACCAAATTCGAACCGTTTGACCATTGGGACAAAGTCAGCCCTCTCTCTATTTGACTAAAGACAGCATTCGTCTGATGGCTCAATCGTAACCAGACGATGTTCAGAAATTCATGAGTTATCTACAGACAAGAAAGTGATATGAGATCTCAGATTAATCAATATGTTACTCTACTTCCCCCCCTCGTGCTGGTTTCATGGCCAACACATAGACACTCAATTATGCACCTCAGCCTATACTATAGTTCTTCAGAGCGTCCCAGAATTACACTGATACTGAAGATAAACGCTGGTGTCCATTCAGAGCTCTCCGACATTACCACCTTACTGCCTCCTTAAGGAAATCTGTGGATTCCTCAATATCTGATCACGTCTTCATCACTACAAACTGACCTTACAAACCTGCAAAAGCTAACATTTTCACGCTGGGTCCTTCCCTCAATCTCTGATGACTTTGAAAGTGAAAGCCTCATCACTGGACAGTAACATCCCTTTAACCCGCATGCTCATGAAAGTTAGAAGTCAGGCCAACATCTTGGGCTTGTCACTTAGGAGTGAACATATCTGAAATAATGGAAGCAGCAGGATTGAGGACGCCCTACAATGTTGTCAAATATTTTATGAAAGAACCGTCCTTACAATTATTCAAATCGTGGCCAACCATCCTGTTCAGCAAACAGTCCCAGTAATTAAGAGGAGGGATGCCCATTCATCCTTACCAACATGCTCATAAGGTGAGAGTGCCGGTTTGATTATACTTTTTATTGCTTTAATACAGATTTTTGCTGAGTTATGGCAGTTAATAATTGGGGCAAAGCTTATTTCAGCTTCATTTAAACTTCACATGGCGAGAAACCCCGCTACAACTGAGACTACCGGCTCCACTTCCTCCACTAGTGACCAGTGTGGCAGTCATGCACTAGTTGGATCATTTCGTCATGATATATAATGATAAAATAGAATATACTCACCAAAGTTGTGAGATTGTTCTATTTTATACATGTATACTTCGAATGATCCACTAGGTCTCCTCATCCAGGCCCTTCCCCGCAAGTGGAGCCTTGGGGAAGTACAAAAATGAGCAAAGGATTCTGAAGCCAGTGACGTCATAATGGTGGTTTGGGCGTACCGATTCTAGCATGGACCGCTCTAGGCCATATGCGCACGAAATTTTTATGTGGCAATAGGGGTGTCTGATGCCTTTTTTGAGCACAAAAATGCACTAGTTATCATTCATATCTAATGTATAAAAAGAACAAATAGATCCTCACCACTTTGGTAGTATATTTCTTTTGAGTAAATGCGATCAAAAAGAGTGCAAAATGCACTGAAAATGGAATATTTTAGAATAAAATCAATTACCTTGTATATCCACACTCCGTTTCATTTGTCCGTGGGGGAAGGGAAAAAAATAAAGGACATGACACAAGAGGGCCTGCACACTTTTTTCTTGGACCAGGTGAAAATATTTTATCATTTCATTTTGAGATATTTTTAAAAATTTTAGAATAGAAATAAACCCAGCCCTAATGGAAAAAATAACCAAAAAAGTAATTTTGCCCTCCGTATAGCCCCTCGTAGTAGTAGTAAATGCCAAGTTAGAATCCGGTTTTGTCCCTGCGAACAAGCCAACAAGGGTGGCCGGATTCACCTCACACGTCGCGCAACGCCTTTACCGCCCTTACTCCCACTTCACCCGATTCAATGCATCCTCCATCCCTCAACCCACACCCTCCCTACTATCCTCCACTTGCTTCTTCGCCAAGTCTTCTTTGACTCACCCATCGTCCCATCCTCCTCGAACCAGCCACCTCAAACCTCAAAAGCCCGTCATTCTTCCTTTTTTTTTTTTATGGAGGGCAGAAAAAAATATTGAAGCTATCTTCCACGTAATTTGACACTTCTTAGCTATGTGTGTAGAACTTAGATCAATAACAATACCTTATTGAACCAAAATTAATTGAATATTATACAGACAGACTCTTTTTTCGTTCAAATCATGGATGCACATTGCATTTTGTCTTGTTGTCATTCAGAAAAGTACGCCTTTTCACACAAATGAATTGATTTTTGCCATTAAAGGCCACTATCAGTCATTTTTTCCGAATAAACATGCCATTTTGTCTCTAAATTGCTAGTGTTAGGTCTATCACACTTAATTAATGTTCCATTGGAAAATAGACACTAAACCATTTTAAAGTCGGTCCTGAAGATGCCATTTACGTATGTTTCCTGTCTGCGCCAAAAAAAGTCCGGATCCCAACTTTTTAATTAGTAAACAAGCATAAAAATCATCATTTCTTGAACAAATACAGGCGATTTATGGCTTACCACTTACAGCCTACTTACAGAAGGGCTTAATAGTGTGTTTAATGACCATTTAAAGGTCATTGTGAGTTTTTTTCAATGGAGTTGAGGTGTGTCTGTATCAATACAACCTATTTGGATAAGTAATGAGGGTTTTTTGCATTTTTTTCA
Source organism: Ophioderma brevispina (assembly GCA_023653785.1). Lineage (NCBI taxonomy): Eukaryota > Metazoa > Echinodermata > Ophiuroidea > Amphilepidida > Ophiodermatidae > Ophioderma > Ophioderma brevispina. The sequence goes on from JAMKCH010085518.1 coordinate 19,362, forward strand.
ACTTTAATCATAACCTTCATAAATGCCACAAAATCTCAGATTTAGGGTTTTTTGTAAAAAATGCAGAAAATGTGTCATAGTAGAAAAAGATTTTGTCAGGTAGGTATGCACGTGTACAACTAGCTACAATGATATTGATGATCTGAAACGGTACTTTATTCTAATTTTTTGTTAAAGATGCTCATTCAAGCATTATTATTCAATTTCAAATGCAATTTTAACTAATAAGCAATATCTGTCTGTGATTATTTTTTTTCACATCTTTCTCAAAATTAGATGTGGTTTAAAAGTATATATACTGACACAGAGTCAGCCAATCTAAGTTTGACCAACTTTTGTGGTTAAAAGTATAGCTTGTGTTAAGTGGTTTAGATAGAAATGGTAAAAGATTTACCAAAAACTCAAAAACCGCAACTTTTATTGAGCATTTGTGGATTTTTTTTTAGTAGCAAACCACAGGAACCTAAAATTAGTAGTTTCAACATTAGTGGCAGACCCTTCACATTGGAAACAAAAAAAAACAATTAACTTGTCACTCATTTAAAAAAAATTACAGGCTTTCATTCAACCTTTCCAAATTGTCAAATCCTCATCTGTGATAAACCAATGCAGGCTCTAAATTAGTTAGATCACCTGGTGAGTGTGGATATTAGCCAGTTTCAGGTCAGCAAATCTTAACCAATTTTGCTATTGGGACGGTTAGTCAGTGTACCAATATTGTATGGCATCATTGTTTGCATTCGAACATTTAGGGCAAAAACATTTGGGGTATTTATCAGAAAGAGAGCATATTACAAATTACACCCGTGGAAGAGCGTGGTCTAGTGGTTAGGGTGCTCTCCTGTGGCTGGCAATTTAAACCAAAGATCCCGGTTCGATTACCGGTTGGGTCACTTGCTGGGATTTATTCGGGTACTATCATTTCTGGTTTTGATCTGTTATACCAGCTATGATATTAAATAAGGAATTACGCGCTTTCTCCATGGTTCACTTGGAATTGGGGCAAAGATTCTGAAAGCATGCGTCCTCGGGGGACGTTTAAGCCGTCGGTCCTGTGTACAGTGAGTCACACCTGTACATGTTACATACATCCCAGTCAGTGTCGAATAAGAGTAGGTGAAAACCCCTGGCTATTCAATCTGCCCCAAGCCTCCATGTTAGGAGCGTCCAGATCATGGATACACACGAACCGGAAAAATCAGCAGTACTCAGGTGGAATAATCCAGACCCACCACAAGCAATTACCAATGACTTGGGAACGCTAAGAAGAACCAGTGCAAAAAAGTAATCGGGTCTAAATTCTAGCTCTTAAATGTTGCCACAATGTCAATTCATGAAACCTGCTAAATTGCACATCCATTTTGTTCTCCAGAAAATGTCTTGTATTGAAAGAAGCAGTGGCGGGAAATTCTACCCCTACTAAATGGCCAAAATGTCCCTGTTCTGAAACAAAAACTGGACATTTGTATAGACAGGGACAATAAATGTTAAAAACACCAAAAATATACTTATTCAAGCCCTGTATGGCGATTTTATTAAATTCACACAAATAGCTATGACCTTTTTTTTAAAGGACTTATAAATATAAAACCACCTTGAAAATAGTGAATAAATAGATTTGACTGTATTGGATCGAATTTGCTGGGAAAGCCTCCCACAGTATTTTAATTTAGTTAATAGATTAAGAGTCATCACTGTAGTGTAGTTCAGAGACTTGAGGTGCACTTTAAATGAAATGAAGTCAGGTTACACCACAGGTGGCTTACCAATCCCATAATGCATTGCCCAATAGCCTATATTGTACTGTACAAACGAATGTCAGTACATTGGATTAAAAAGTGTTAAGAAGTTTAAAAACCATGAACATTCATGATATGCCAAAAAAATTACAGTAATAAGTGCATTTTTTGAAGAGCGCCCCAGTTTCAAAATTTGATATTTGGCACGCTTGCATTAGTGTTGGTCTAGTAAACTCTACCTGCGAATGACATGCTAAAATAAATGCGTTAGTTCTCTTAAAGAAGGGTTTTGTAATTAGAATCCGGAATCTTGCATTGTAATTCAGTTGTGAGCTGCCAAAATTGCCAAATTTATTTATTTATGTAATTATATAATCAGAAAAATTAATGGCAGGAAAAGCACCTCTAACTTGACTTGCCTGAACCGGAAAGAAAGCGAATGGCTACATAGGAGACACGGAACATGTCACAATTTCCCGGCTATTCTTTTGAAGGCTGTTTCACAGAAGTCACTGAATTATCAGGGATCTCCGATATTAATTTTCTAATTATCAAAATCTTCTTTTATTGCAACACATGAGAATTTTGGAAACTACCATAGCTTATACTAGCCATTTCCTTTGCAACTGCACAAAAATCTAAAAATATTGGAAAATTGGGGCGCGATCTTCAAAAATTATGCCATTCTTTCTTTAACTAGCACTTGGTGGGGCTAAAATGAGTGTAAAAGTAGGGGTTTTTTGTTGTGTGTGGTTTAGGAACGACGTAGGGCAATGCACATTGTGGAATGAGTCAAAAACTCCTCTGATTTGGTCATTGCAATCTAGAGATATTTTCTCATACGGTTATTAGGTTGAATGATTTTGCCCTGTTATACATTTGAATACAAAGTTTGCTGCAAAAAGGTCCCATACTAAAGATCGCTAAAATTCGTTTTGTGGTGTATTTCGTCTGTCTGTGTGTCTGTTTTTCTGTGCCGAGGTATACTTGTGTAATGCATTTTTATGTATTGCTTTATTCTGTCATGACTTGTACGTCTAATTTTAACTTGTGTGTTAATTTGAACAAAAGGAAAAATCAAAGAGTATGCCTGCTTAAACTGTCGTCTGTCTGTCTCTGGCTGTTTGAAGAGAAAGAAAGGAACACAGCATCAAAAACAATCCCAACAAATGTAAACAAAATGAAAATACCCTTTTTAAAGTCCAAAAATGACCATTTCATGTTAATTGCATCACAGAGACTAGAGAGAAAAACAAAGTTCACGGAATTTCACCGCAAAACCCGAGGAAAAGACCTTGAAAACACCTGTGAATTAAAAACTACGAAATTCCGAGATAAGGCATGGTTTGTGCCTGAGATATTTCTATAGTGCACAAGAGTTGGACAAGGGCACAAAAAAAGTGGGAAAAAGAGGTTTGTTTCAGAATTAAATAGAAAAATAAGAAAAATGCTGAGCTCTGTTGTATCTAAAGCTATGCTTCCAAATAAATTTTTTGCATAATATAAAAAAAAGCCCGAGTCCCAAAAAAATGGTCCGATGAGGAAGTGCTGCACGGCAAATAAATTTACATAAGCTATGCATCTGAGATCACATTACATGCGCTTAGACTAATGTTTATGTACATGACTTCCTGCCTAATAGTTTATGTTGTCAAATATTTTATAGAGCTGTATATTGCCACCTAAACATGTTTATAGAATTCCCTGGTTTGCTGCCTATCAAAGGTGCTAAACCTTCTTTTTATCAAGAAAAGTGGAATGTGGAAGTGGGAAAAAAGTTACAGATAATGAAGGACAAATTAAATCCAGAAAGAAAAAGATATGACCTCAATGGCCGATTAGAAGACAATAACCTGATACTCTATGCTCTATAGAGATTGCTAGAGAACCCCCGAGAATATTTCTAATGGCGTATAATCATCTAAAGTGGCCATTGTGCATGCTTCAAACTTAATATGAGGTACAGATTGTTATTTCCCAGTATGCGACAAAACTGTTACTTATGTCCAAAACAAATGATTCTGTCTTTCTCACTCCAGCTGCTAGTCGTAACACTGCTTTGGGGGAGAGTAACGTAATGCACGTATTCGCCCTTTTCGGGAGCGTATTTATTCAGAAGCATACTGTAACCGTGTCTTTTGAAGAGGTCATTCTCCAAGTGAACAAAAACCACAGGATGTCTGTTGAGTGTACTTAGTGTCCTCAGTCTTGAGTATTGAAAATTGTTTTTTGCTAGACAGTTGAAGATATGAGATTTTGTTTTCTTCAATGGGCTCTTTCATACATAGTTTCAGTGAAGATGTACATCTTGCTTTCTTATACGTTAGAATCAGTAACTTTACAGATATTTCTAACGGATTTGCTAATCTACTGATGTGGCATCGAGAGGAACATCCATTTGGTTCTTATACAAATGCTAGGGGTCAAGAAAGCAGTTGTTAAAGACCAAACTATTTTTGTTTATGATGATAGCATCACACGTTTTGATTTCTAACTGACGAAAGCTTTGCAAGCAATCTGATTTTAAAGGAGGCTATCTAACTATGATGAACCAAATCATTGAAGTGCTCTGAGAAGAAAAGTGTTCCTTTCTACTGATGCTACTGAGGATAAAATCGGGAGATGAGATGACATTTTAATTCAAGTTGCAGAGGGGAAACAGCTTTTTTTTATGCCAAGCAACATGTAGGTTGCAATGGATGATAGTCAGGTAATAAAAGCTTGAACCAGTAAACGTGGTGAAATCAACTCATTGCAATTGGACAGTGTATCCAACACCTGGATTTATTGATACCACTGTATAGGTATTGGATTTCGCAGATGGGGCATGCATGTATGGAGCTAGGAGCGTGTCAAAGTTCCATCAGTGTAGGGGGAGGGTGGACAAGAAAAACCCCACTGGATCCACTGAAAGTAGGTTGAAGTGACTGGGACTATTGGAACTGACAAAAAATCATTCACCTGATCGAAAACTAAGGCGTGTCACAAGCAATATGTCTCAAAGATGCCAGTGTCCAGCCTGGTGCTAGCAAAGCATCGGGAGAGGTACAGATGAAAGAGTGAAGAAAAGCGATATAGTTTTGCAATGTATGCCAGCACATGCTCTTAATCAGGACACTACCCAGCATAGGGTGCAGAAAGGAAGAACGGGGAGGAAGAAAGTTAAAATGGAAGGATCTTTAAAACCAGTCACAGTTTCAGAGTGTGGGAGTAATAATGAGCCTTTGCAGAGAGCCAGTCAAGTCTAGGAATTCAACAAGAACCTTGGAAGCAAGACCAGAATGGATTCTGTTGAGAGTCCAGAATACATGAATCAGTGGAAGGAAATGAGGATCTGTCATTTGTTTCAAAAGACGGTGTTCACGCTCCGCCTACATGTGCATCATGTAATGCTGCAAATGAGACTACTGAATCTGGCTTAAGACGAAGTTTGTCAGCTACTCAAACTTTAGTTTTGAAGGAGTCGACGTGAATGAGTTTTCTTTCCATCACCCAGATCAAAGTTTGATTATTTCATGCCCCAAGTTTACGATGATTCTTGGTTAAAGGTTTATTTTATTACTTTAGATGTATTTTTGTGTTTTGCATGATTGGTCATTTGAAATGTTTCCATTTATTTACATGGCATCTATGACTCATCTGTTACCCTTTGCTCTATTTTTTACCTCTTCAACCCTAAGCCAGTGATTACCCTCTCCCTTCAGTTCGATCTTTGTCCTCCCATATCTTTCTTTACCCCTGTCTCTCTCTCAACACAAACACACCGGTTCACTCAACAGCCGCTCAATCAAAATCTTTATTGTATTACACTCATGAAATTCATGACCTATTAATCATGCTTATTTCATGGCGGATTCCTATTACAAGCTGATATTTCCCTAGGAAAATAGTTCGGATTCGTCCCGTAACACCTCCAATCCAGAGTCACAGTGAGTGAATAAAAAATCACACATAGTTATATCGGGAAAATAGCGCACACTATTTTCCCTTGGTACTGGCTATTGTCTTCATCACTCACTTTGGGTTCTGGGGGGTGATAGCCGCAAATAGCAAGCACCTCGGGAAAATAGTTGCCCATTTCCGCCTAAACCATAGTCATTGGTATATCTACTCCTTTCTCATTCTTTTAGGTAATCAGTCTCTATCACTATTTCTCTGATCCCTCTTTCTTCTCTCAACATAAAGTACGTCACTGTTTGTTGATTTGTCATCTTTGTGCTCTTTCATAACTTTCTCCTCCTGTTACTCTCCCATTTTCCCTTGTCCTCCCCTGCGGTTTTCTACCTCTTTCTTAATTTCTCTTCTCTATATTTTTCTCATGCTCTTCTTTTTTTCACATTAAAATATGATCAGTTTTTGTTTGTTTTCTTTTGTTCATCTTGTTGTTCACAGTTACGGGAGAAGTGATGATTGTTAAATGCAAAGTTGAGTCTGGTCCGTTTTCAACACCAGAGACTGTACCCAAGCGTCGAAGTTGATTGTTGAAGAGATACTTCAAATTCTTCAAGGTAAGTTTGCAGTTATTTAGTGCTAATTGCAATTCAGGAAAAACCAGAGTGGTAGTGTTATAAATAAAACAAATGATTGTATCAGTATATAGTGTGTTACAGCAGTCTCAAAATGCACTGTGATTGGAAATTACACATTGATTCAACAACAAAAATATATAAAGGTAATCATGCTAGGGGAAGCAGAATTGGGGAAGCATTGCCAGGGAAATTTGGCATCAGAAGGAACCCCGGGGGGGGGGGGCTTTTAATTTTTGGGGGGGGGGCACTTGGGGGGGGGGGGGGGCACTGGTATTCAAAGGGGGATATGAGCGTGAACATGGACCTTTCAAAAATGCACCCTAAACACGTATTTTCACCGACCTAAAAAACAAGCTAAAAACTACCCTAAACAAGTTTTTTATCTGTTTATGTACACATCAACAAGTAGGCAGTGCATTGAATCGTAACTATACCCTTTATTACTGCTTTGCTTTGACTCCCAAGTTCCGGATTACAATATATTGGATGATTTTGATCCCGCTTAATGAGATATAACACAATGTCAGGGTTAAGAAAAAAAACATTACCCTTTTTCCATATTTTGCTGTTTTTTGACACCTTAAACGATGTCGGTGTACATCGGCTGTGGAGAAAAATAGACACCCTTTTTACGCGTTTTCTTGTCATGATTAATATCCACCTTTGAATACAAGGACCCCCCCCCGGAAGGAATTTTTTAAAAAAAATTCCCATAAATCAATTCATCGACTGCTGGGAACTGTCGTGGGCAGCCTTTTTGGGGGAATGGGGAATTGTTTTCACCTTCCTAGGGGAAGTCATTTTTCTTCAACTAAATAATTAAAAACTTTGTTCCAAATATGGGAAATTTGCCACTCGTGTGACGATCCGATGATTATTTGACCCTAAGGCCCACCTGTCCATTGTTTGTTTGTTAACTATTATTGAATTGACCGGACCTGCTACTGGCCATGATTTTATTGCAGTAAAATAAGCGTATATGTGTAGTCGTTTTTGTGCAAAATGACTACTCATCAAGTTGCCTCCACTGATTTCTAAAAAACACCTGTTAGTTAATAGTTGTCTTGTGAAAAATGTAATAATTGCCTGTCAATCTTGCTGAACATGTGGTTAGTTGTTGAAACCACAAGCAGATGTGCAAACTCTATGTTAATAAGCTTTTGCTTTCAATTAAAGCTTGATAAGTGCAGCAAGTAGGTAATGGTGAATCCAATGGATGAGGTACAAAATTGATACAGGAGGACACGTTAAGTATATTATCAAAGAAAGATTTAGCAAGGTACCTTGTGTGGGGAGAACAGGAGAAACGGGAAACAAGACAGGACAGGAGTAAAAGGGAAGGACAAGACAGACAACAAAGTGCACTTTAATGAATTAAAGAGCGCAAAACAGCAAAAAAAACGCAATCCACTGCAAAGAAATTGCAGAGAAAAGACACAAGCCTTGGAAGCAGATAAGCTACAGAGCTGCACAGGACAAACAATGCAAACACACAGCACAGTAGTGCACACAAAGAAATTGTAGAGCACAAGAGAAAAAGTGCACTAGTAGAGAAAAAAAGACCATAGGTTAACAATCACTTAGATGAAACAGATGAGATGAGAAAAATGCAAGGTTTCTTATGATACCAAAATCTCAGATTTGATGGAATGAAAGTTGGGATCAAGGCTGAGGATTGGGTGGTGCCCCTTTAACAGACTTGTTTGAAATTTTCAGAAAAATGAGAAGATGACATTCAAAGCTTTTCATTTGTTGAAATTTTGTTTAAAACATAGAGCAATTGAGAGATAACTCATCCATACATGTATCCTGGCAAATTCATGTTATAAAAATATAGCCTATACCGCTAATGATCCGTGTGAAAGACCCAGCTGCATTTGACACATGATAAAATCGTGAGATTTGAGAGACAACTTTATCTGCAATATTTAAATAAGGAATATTGCAGTAAGCTGTTAAGTGATAAATGGCATTTGATACTGTCGAAGATATTAATGCCTATTGGTTTGTGGTTAAAGTTAAACTCTAAAATAAAGCAATTAAAAGCTTTCAAAATGTGGTTAGAGGCAGACTCGGCGATTTCAAAATATCATTTTTTGTGTGAAGAATGTATTTAAAGGGGGTCAATTCAAATTGAAGATAGTCAAATAAACTGCTTAATTCCAAAGTTTGAGATGAATCAGATCTTTTGTTTTGATACGGTATGTGTAAAACAGCAATACTATAGGATTCTGTGTATAATAAAATTCCATTATTTTACTACAAAGTTTTGATTTTCTATTTGAAGGACATGGATTTAAGCTTGGCACATTTTTTTTCAACTGTAAGTTTGTGCAAAATTTTGTTCAAAAAATTGAAGATGGTATCCTAAAGAGAGCTGTCATCCTTCAATATGTATTCGGAAATGTTATATTGCATACAACTGAAATTAATATATTTTTAGAATAAAAAAATTATCAGTAAATTAGATATTCCCTAAATAAAATTATAATAATTGACAGTTTAATCTACATGATTAAAGCACCAACACACATACACACACATATACATGCACACATACACACAAAAAAAGTTTTTGAAAGGTTCTCAGATCTCAAACAAAATTTGGTAACAATTTTGGAAAAATTTGTTAAATTTGGCTGAAAATTTGGCCTTTAATTGTTGAAAGGTCTATTTTTCTTGAAAAGATTATGACATGTTTCTGGTCCACTTCCCAGATTCTCAGAGGCATATCCTTGCCCAAATGAAATCGTCAAGTATCCCCTGGGTATACTGTGCAATCAAGACATGATATAACATGACATGATAAAATCTTTTGAGTAACAAAACAAAGCACACCTTATTATCAGACGTTAGTCTGTATATTGGAATTGGTCTACTTTTGAAAATCCAAAAATGTGCTGACAGAAGACAGTAAGTGTGCACATATTGGGGGTAGGTACTGCTTTTTGCATTGTGAGAAAAAATTGAACTTCTGTCAACCGTTTTGGATAGAGGGAGCGGTGTTTAGAGCTATAAATTGGATATTTTACGTGTTGAAGTCTTCTCCAGGGCCAAAAGGCTTGTTTTGTTTTTTTTGTGAAGGAAAAAAGGTGGATTTTTGGATGAATTCTGAGGCAAGTTATTTCAAGAAATGAAGTACATCTAAAGATTTGCCAAAGTGGAATATTCCATGTTCCTAAATGGGGAGTATCATATTGAGGAAATGTATAATGAGTATGCTCGGAGAGAGGTGGTGAATAAAATGTAAAAAAATATTGGAAATCTGAAGGCATATGACGATGATTTTTAACAGAGAACATTTTCGATGTGTACTAAAGAAGGCTATAAGATGTTGTTGTTTGTATCGGACCCGAATGTTACCTTTTTTTTGCGAGATGGTTTTGACTTGCATTGTGGACTGAAGAATGTACATAAGAATCAAGGTATCAAATTCCAATATTCCACAATGCATTGTGTCAAATTCAGGGCTCGCGCTAAGGATTTTTATTTGCGTAGCAATTTTTGCAACAGCTCTTGCTTTGATCACGTTGATAGTGCAAACGTATAGGGGAAAATTGCTAAACAATCTTAAATTGCATAGCAAATGGCAGAAACAGAAAGAAAAATGTGTACAAACTGCTATTGCTAAAACAAGCTACGGGAGCACTGCCCTGGGCAAATTATCTTAAAGAATGCGGGTGAATAATGTATAATATAGACGAATCTTATATATGCAGTCGAAGACCTCATTCTATGTATTATGGGATATGGTGAAATGATTAAATGATCTAAATCTCATAGTGTGGCTCTTAATATGCTTTAAGGCGATGTGTAAATGCTTTAACACTTAAGTGACAAGGGTTTTTCATCGTTGGTGCCCAAGCGGGGGGGGGGTTAAATGGACCCCCCCCTAAGGAAACCACTTTCCCGAGGGAATTTTTGCACGAAATTTATTACCCCATGGAAAGGGTCATAAGAAACCCCACTCAGCAAAAAAAATGAGATTTGTATTTTGGTGCAAATTAGGGGCAACAAACATTGTTTTCAAAAACGCGGAAATGGGCAAAAGACGGAGGAAAATGCAAATGAGCCTTGTGCTTCCATCAAACATTGTAAAAAACTTATTTATGTTGATACCTATTCTAGAAGACCCAAATTACTTATATTTACACTAAACCAGCAGTTTTAGGGAATCTGTTTTTTTACGGGTGTTGCAAAATACACGTCATTTTCCCATAGAGTGTACAGTAACGTTTGAAAGGCTGATGAAATGTTTGTTTTCGCCACATAAAGGGTTAATTATTTTAATGTTATTAATATTGTTACTTACATGTATGTGTGAACTTATATTCAGCAAAAACAAAAAAAATTTGCTTGGTTCTCGGTTTTCTGTCTGATTAAAAATATTATCACATGACTTCGTAGTGCCCAGGGGGGGGGTTCCATGGGACCCCACTAATTATCTCCTTAACGGCTTGGCCGATTTAATATTTTGGTATGAAAAGAAGCGAATATAAAAGTCAGGACAATTACAAAAAATTTCGCGCAAAAATAGCACGGTAAAGGCGGCAAGCGCGAAAAAAAAATTTTGGGGGTCCCTAGGAACCCCCCCTTGGTCACTTAAGTGTTAATGGTAATGTGTACAAAATCCAATATCCCATAATACATTGTGACAATTATCCGGAATACGTTTCTCCGTTGGTTATGAAGAACGTTACAGATTGATGTCAAAACCTCATCAAAAGTCTATTGTGTTATGGGATATGTGTATTGTGTTTGAAGGATATTCCTGAAATACATGCATCATAATACTTTAATTGGCCGTGGCCTCTTAAAGCGCTCCAGGGGCTTCTCTGCTATAGCCTACTGTTTATGTGTTCCTAATTGACAATGTGTTTCCTTTTTTCTAACTAATAGATAAAAAAAATTTACAATTTTGCTGTTGTGTGTGTTGATTGGATTAGAGTTCGTTATAATCCAAAAAATGTGCACTTAGAACAAAAATCAGCCCAATATGTATCTTAAACATGACATGTGTCAATATAGTTTATTATCATGCGTTAGTCTGGATATTGGAATTGGTGCTACTTTTGAAAAAAATCCCAAAAATGTGCCGACAGAAGACAGTAAGTGTGCACGTATTGGGGTAGGTATGCTTTGCCTTGTGAGAAAAAATTTTTTTGTTTACATGCATTTTGTTTTATTATTATTTTTTTTATTTGGCCGCTTGTTCCCAACCATAAGTAACAAATTAATAACAAAAATATATGGATAAAATAAAAAAAATGCAACTATACAAAATACATCAATAAACAATGTACTATAAAATAAAATAAAAATGGTTTCAAAGAAAGATAAATGGATTTAAAATACTCTGTTATATTTCCATATCATTGACAGTTATAATGAGAACAATACAAAGGACGTGAGAAAGAAAAGAATAATTATATAGCGGAAGGTGACCAAAAGGCCAAAGTTGGCCAAACGGGGCACCCTCGTTCATAAAAAGTAATATAAAAATTACAAAAAAAAAAAAGTTGAACTAAAATTTAGGTGCTTATTGTGACCCGGTTATGAATCAAAGCAAAAAAAACAATGACAAACAAAATTAAAGTTTGATCTAGGTAGACAACATCAGCCAATAATGATGCTTAAAGCGGCACTGGCACGTTGTCACAAAATATGAAATTCTTCAATTTGCTCTCAAATGAATAGTCTAGGCCAATGGAAGAACAGGGATAATTTTACACATTATAAAATAAATACCCAAAACAGATAAGGACATTGATATGAGGATATAGACAGTCCAGATAATTTGTCGGCCAACTTTTAAGTTTTCCAGAATTTAATCAACAAAATGTGTATATTCCATGAAGATTTTTGACTCGGACGCACTGAATTAAAACCACAAACTGTTGTTAGATCCCGATCAGTGAGTGTGATGCGTGGGAAAAGGCATACGGCGGTGCGTGTTCTTGTGTTAAAGGTCCAGGAAATGAGATGATAAACCTACTACAAATCTTTAGGGCTATTCCGTTCCAATAAACATGGCCACAGAAAAGAATACAATACCAGTGACATCATTGGTGAAACTATTGATTTTCATCAGTGTCATGAATGATTCACAAAGGCACCTGGAATGTTTCTATTACTCTCTGAAATCAATAGTTTCACTAATGATATCATCACCCACCCAAATAATGAAGCTTTCTCGCCCCACCTGTAGAATTGACAAAAACCAACATTCCCTATATTGGATTCCGGGACTTTTTAAACGGCCTTTTTCGTCGTCTGCGAGTTAAATTATAAAAATCGTTTGTTACCCATAAGGCAATGATTGGTCTTTAAGGAGCACTCTCAGTGATTTATCGAAAGAGTGAAAATATTCGAAATTAGCAAGGAATAGCTCAAAGTTGAAGATAGGTCTATAGAATTCTCTTTAAGTACCTTTCAACTGAAGATAACAGAAAAGGACTGAAATGGGCAGTGTTCAAAGATACGAATCTCATTCAATTACGTGTTGCAGTAAGTGTCGAACGGACAGTAATGACTCTAAATTATCCGATTTTGCCCTTATTAGGTTCCTGGGGTCCTACATTTGGCAGGGTGTGTTAGGATACCTAGACTTGTTACAAACATTGAAAAAATCTGATGATTTTGATGATTTTTTCGATTTTCGATTATCAACTCACTGATAGTGTCGTAATCATTTCGGGTGAGGGCTTTTGCTATATAAAAGCCTTACAACTGCAAAATATCGATTTTGACATAATCTTGAGGGCGCACATTTTTCAAATGTGCAAGGTCTATTTAAGTGCTTTTTAAATGCACACATGTTTTTAGAATGTTCAACATAATATTCAGACGACAATTCATTCCGAGCCATTGTTCTATCACCCCTTGATTTGCAAACGTGTGACGATGTTTATATAATTAAAGTTAATTAAAAAAAAGACTTTGGAAGTTGGAGTGAAAACAAATTGTACATTAACACCCTAAGATCGAGTTTGTATAACATAAAATACTTAAGCAAACAAAATAATATAAAAAATAATACAATTATAAAATGTAGTTTCGTTCGTTCGTTTGCAAGTCCAAAATAACAGTGGAAGAGATCAGTTCTTTACCAGCTGATAGTTTCATCATCCAGGTTGATAGGCTGGAATTCCTCTTGGGGATTGTAAACCTCACAGTATATGATGTGGCTAATGGTTGTGGCTCTCACAATCGCAGTTTGGTGATGGTTCTACTCCGATCTTGTGAAGGAAGTTCTACGCCAGTTCTGAGTCTGTTTTGAGGTTGTACCAGGCTTTCATATCAAGGTCGCGCAGCCTTGGCTTACAGTGAATTGGTCTTTCTGCAACACTGTTTCTAAGGACCTCAAAAGGAATCAGCAGCTAATCCAAGTGCCGTGTCGTCTGCGTAGGAGTACTGAGAACAATCTCCTTTGGCATATCTGAGACGTAGATGTTGAAGAGGACTGGGTGCCAGGACAGAACCTTGTGGGACACCATTCCTAGGGTTGCGCTTACTACTGCGTTGCCCAGATGTCTCCCAGGACGAAAGATTGTCTTGGATGAGCAGCATAATGAACTTGACAAGCTGACATCGGGAAGATTTTGATAGCTGAGGTAGAAACCTCGGTGCCAGACTGTATCGTAAGCAGAAGTTAGTCAATGAAGAGCCTCCAAACTTATGCATTCTTCGGGAAGGCTGTCTCAGTCTTAACTAGCTCTTGCTTCATGGTCAGTTGTTGATTGAACTCCTTCGAAATCCAGACTGGGTGGGGTAAATTTGCCTCAAACGTATCATTGATCCTGCTGGAGTATCAAGTCGCTCAAGCAGCTATAGATGTGAGATAGTAGACGAGATGGGTCTGTACTCTTGGGTCCCATTTTGTGGTTCTTGGGCTTCAGGATTGCCATGACCTTTGTAGTCTTCCATCTGGAGGAATAGTGATGTTTACTGCAAGTAGAAAGGAAGAGTTGGAGAAAACACATCGCACAGCTTCGGGTGCCATATTCTTCACGAATTATGTATGGATGTGTCATGCCAGGAGCGTTCCCAGTATTGAGAACTGTAATTGATTCGGTGATCCTCATCGTAGGTGATGGTTGGGACATTGGGGCTTGACGGTTGAGAGGTTTGTAGAAGCTGTTAATCTCTGCATAAACAGCACGAGAGTGGGCTTCGCCTGTGGAGTGTGGTCTTCCCACTTTCCATTGTTGACAAGTAACTGAAGCGATGGAGTTTGCAGAGACAGGACACTGCTTAGCTGGACAGCTACTCCCGCGGGGATGAGATTTGTGATGGTGTTCCAGGCCTTGCGGCTTGAGTGGGTTAAAGTTGTATTGGTATCTCCTCCTCCACATCTGGTGCGTCTCTTTTGGCCCAAGCAGATCAGTAGCTGTTGCCCTTGCTATTCTCTCAGTATCGCAGTGGGTATTACAATACACTTTGTATATCTGCTCGCATTAATTGTCCCAAACAGGGGGTGTAGGATTCCTTCTGCCTCTTGGAATGGAAACATTAGATGATTGGTGAGCATGGAGCAGAAGTCAGAATATGCATCGTTGATGTAGATGAAGCCGGGTCTGCAGCGGGGGATGAAAGTTCGCTGGTGAGTTGTTGAACTTGGACCAGTTGGCTTTCCTGAAATTCCATCTCTTTCTGTAGAGGATGGAGGAAATCGTTGGACCTTGATGTCACTGGTTACCAGGATAGGGCAATGACCTGATCTAGGGAATCTAGGGAGGACCGTTCTGGAACAGCGAGATCGAATGTCGCTGGTTAGGTGACTTGTTGACTAGATCGGGACAGGTCCATGTCCAGGACTGCTAGAATAGAAGGTAGGTGGATCCACTATCAAACAGCCGTTGGAGGTCTTGGGCTTCAATCATTCAAGAGACGCTTTGCCATTCTTGTCAGTATTGGAGTATCCCAATGCTGTATTTCTACAGCGTGACTTGAAATATCCGCAGACGAAGAGCTACGCGCTGAACTACTGGAGGGAGTTAAGTCTGCCTCAGCGGTGGTGGCTTATAGTGGATGGTGGAAGTGGGTTCCCATTGCTTCAAATTTTATCCACTGGATCGGCAAATTCATTGAGGATTGCAGGGTTGATCTCACTTGTAGCCTTGATTCACATACGGAAGCGATCCCATGCATGTTGTGCGGAATGAAGCAACTAAGAGTCAAAACCTGCGATTTGCAGCTTCTCTTCAGATTCGCAGTGAGCAGTGGCGTAACCGACCTTACAAAATGGGTGGTTGAAGGGGTTTTTTTTGCCTAAGACTTTTTTTGAGGGGGCAAATTGGAGTCTTCTCCATAGACACTGTACAAACGGTCAGTTCATTTGGGGGGCGGAGGAAGGGGGAAGGAGTAAAGCGCTTTACCTCAACTACTCCTCTAGATGCAGGTGTATAAATAGGTACAATTTATTGGAATGGTGGAAAGGTAACAGCTCGATGGTAGAGGAGTGTGGCGAAGTGTGGCGATCCCCCTACAAGCAAATTATATGTGGGAGTCTGGCCCAATCGTTTCAAAAGAACATGGGCCCGCCGCCTGTTGTACACAGGTACGTTCCCTTACCTGGCAGAGAACATACAAAGTAATCAGGGTCAATGTGCCCTTGCTATAGTTTAATTAACTATTCATACTTGTAGTCAATATCCATTTTACAGTTTGCTGGATGCTAAATGGCTCAGGAAATGCATTATCTTAATTTTCCAAGTTTTATTTTAAAGAGGGCTTGAAGTTTGAAACCCAATTAGTGCACTTACAGAGATTAAAGTAAGCTTTAATTTGACATTTGGGACCTAATTAGAAAAAAGCACATGTATTTAAAGTCAATATTCATTAAACATGACACTCCCTTTACAGTGACCAGTCAAAAATTGACGTATATGAATTTCTTTGTCCCCGGTTCTTTTATGAGCGTAAGATTTTCTCTTTTGCAAAACAGTACCTGCCATGTATTAAATTGTATTATGGATGCGTTTTGTAAAATAAATTCTTAACCCTTTTCTTACTGTATGATATGGTGGTGATATGATACGCCCTTCTTAATAGTACCACTCAAAATAGGCCTTCTATATTGTATACTATCTTTTCTTACCATGTGTCTGATTGGCTAATTATCATACATCATATTGTTAATAACCAATCAAATCAAGTGGTAGTACCCATGGAGTTAAAGGTGCATTAATTTGTACCGTCTTTGTCCAAAAACATGTTTATTTGCCATAAAGCGACCAACCCAAGAAATATCTGCCGACTCAAAATTTTTTATGCAAATTAGCAAAAAATAAAAATCTGCTGACCGACCCATGATTTTCATCTACAATTTTTAAAAATTTACCAACACAAAGACAAAAAAAACCCACAAAACAAGACAACAACTACAAGAAGTATAATAAAACATCTTTGCTATGTCATTGAAAACAAAAGTTTTATATAGTCTAGCATGTTGTATCCATTTTAGAGTAAAACAGTGTGAAGTTCACCTTTAAAAACATCCTTTCACTTAAGGGTTATAACATTCCCTTTGTTTGATGTAATGACACAATACAAAGTAATGTTGTACAATCTGTACTTTTCTCACTACAGGTTAACTTGAACAAGCCGTGTCCTTTCTGGCCAGACGACGGCTCTTGTGCCATTCGAGCCTGTGCAGTTTGCCCTTGTACAGATGTAAGTAGCTCTCAAAGAGGGGAAAGAAGTTAATTCTCGTCTATTTTTTAATGTGCAACTTTGTGTCAAACTGCTGAGATTACTTTTGCCCTCTTTAAATATTGATTGTATTGTATCATCAAGAATAAGCCAGCCTTTCACAAGGACCCTATCATGCAGTTTATAATTATTATTCTTGTCAGTTTGATTGCAACTGGTAAAAAGGGCTTATGCAACAGCAACTGTTTGATGTTGCTTTTGAGTTTTAATCAAAGCCTAAGTCAACAGTATTGAACCATTGAGATGTAGGACATTGATCCTATACGGCTGAACATGTGCTTGTATGATATTCTTTCATAACTCACAAAATGACATATAGCACAGGTATATAGAAGGGTAGCTAAGTTAATGCTGGGGGGGGGTGTTCTCACATTGGGAGGTAGTATGGGTATGTGCCACCTATAAGACCCCCATTTCCAGGCTCTTTTTCAATTCCAGTACCCCCATTTTAAGACCAATTTACACATACAAAAAATGACATATTATAGGATAAACTTTATTATTACCACTGACTCAAATTTAAAACTTGACATGTTCACAACTTTAGTGTTTAATTTGGTGTACCCCCTGGGAAATAATTTTATCTAAAAATGTGTGTAACTTAGACTGGTTGAGGTTTAATTAATGACATGATGTACACTATGAGTTAATTAATGGTGGTCTTATTAATTAAAAATGCCCTCCTTCCTGATATGGCTGTTTTTATGAGGGGTGGGGGCTTATTTTGAAAATTGTATATATTCAAATTAAGAATTTGTTTGCTGAAAAATCTCTAATAAGGGAATTATTTTCAAAATAATTAAATTAAATTTGAGTCTCATATTAAAGCTAATCAAATTCACAACAAAATGCTTTTATCTATTGCTTCATCTCAGGTTTCCATATTTAATAATGGGATTGCATGCATGCATGCATTTGTTTTCCTACATGGGGGAATTTGCATTACAAACAACCTGTACTTACACAATCATTAAATCTCTGCATTTTCTAATAAATGGCCTGTTATGATATCAGCTGTCTTTATGAGCAGTGAGGAAGGTGATAACATATGCTGCAAAAACACTGTGATTAATTAATACACGTCAGCTTTACCATTTTAAATGTTCTTTAGAAGATCAAATTAAATTATTTCTTCTGCGAAGGTAATCATTGCGATGATGTTGAAAAAAACAAGTGTTTTTGCATTGTTTATTGTGTATTTATGGTTGTGTTGACTATATTTTGGTAATGACTTTAATGCGGTGAGCAGGAAAGGTTTTGATTTTAGTGCCATATGTTATGTAGGTTGATACATGTCATCTTTTCTGCTCATCTGACAAAACCAGATGTTGTAAATGCCATGCATATCAATTAGGCCCAATAATATATGCAGTATATGTTTTGAAACTGTTCAAAATCTAATAGCTTACTAAATTACTCCCACACCATCGCCATAAACAATAACAGCCAGGCATTTTAGCCAGCCTGGTCCTTCAGAGGGCACAAGTGTTCCGGTAGTGCAAAAAAAAAAATAAAACAATATTCCTGATTGTAAGCAAAATGCCCCACTTTTTGATAAAATCTTTTTTATTACACTCAGAAAAGGTTTAAAAACGGCTGACTTAGCATGGGTATCCACCTTTTTCTTCTCAATTTCACCTAAAAATTATTTTGAGGAGGCACTCTGTCCCTCCCTCCACAGGCTCTGCCCCTGACGACAACAACAAAACTGTCACCACCGCAATATTGCACTGTGAAGAGGCAGGAGTTGCCCTGAATAAATTTCAGTCTGAATTTTAGAATGTAGTTCTGTTTTGCTTCTTTTTTAAAAATCCAAATTACCAGTGATTTGTTTCACTTGCAGGTTTTAATTTTTGTCGCATTCAAGTGTTTTATAAAGTCCTTAAAACACAGCCGCAAGTCATTTTCTCTAGTTGATTGAAAGCTTTTTAAGAGCAGATGGCCTATGCCTCGTCACCACGCTATCATAACAAACAGGCGTTTATTGTTACATTTTAAATGGTCTATATAGAAAAAAGTACATTATAGGCTATTTGCAAAGTAAGTAATATTGGACACACAACGCCTCACAGTGCAATTCTACTTGATCTGTGGGTTCTCAGTTGGTTTGGGGTAATGATGTGAGTCTGAGAGGTGGAGCAGGGCTCCAATTTATACCAATTTTGCAGAAAAGGGGGCCCCATAGCTATACCAGAAGTCAGTTGCACATTTGGAGCCAAATTTAACACAAATTGCTACATTTTTTGCTAAAAATTTAATCTTTTCAGCCAATGTGGAAAAGTTTTGCTTCAGATTGAGGAAATTTGGACTAATTTCCAATGAAATTTTAGGACAATTTGAAAAAGGGACCCATTTCTATACCAAATTTGAATGGAAAAAGATGTTATTCATATACAGAGGTTGAAATTGAGACCCATACATATTTGATGCATGTCCCTGTATGGTCTTTGTTGAATTCCCCCCCCCCCCCACAAAAAATATTGGTTCCCCCAGACAGATAGATAACTAATGCAGACCTTCCCTGCGATGAAATGGTTCATTGTGTTCTCTACAATAACATCTCAAGAGCGGAACCCACCAAACACTTGGTGGGTTGCTCTTGGACATCGGAAAATTCAAATCTGTGATAAGATCTGGGCTACCACGGGTTGGTTGCTATCTACAGAGATAGCTAATATAAACAGGCATGGTTTTGTTTTGTTTACATTGCATGGACTCAGGTTGGTAATTCAAAACCTTTAAAACAACTTTTCAGTCCATATCTTGTTTCTGCCAGACTCAAGCAACCCACCAAACACTTCTGGTAGTATATGTGGTGTGTCTGTCAGTTGTTTGTGTGGGGAGCAATGTTAACCCTGTACTTATTGGATTTTGCACTCATGTACACATCCAGTGACTGAGTAACTTGTACTTAATTGGTACAAAGATAGGAACACCTTGTCCTACAATTTCACCTTGTTTTGTATATTTTGCATTATGAGGAAATGATAGCTTGTTTGCATATAATTTCAAATTTTGTATGATTCAGCTGAAACTGTTTGAAATTAATTGTGTTATAGAGGTGAAATGTATAAAAAAGTCATCCAGTGTGTTAAATTTGTGCTGTTTCTGGGGATATTAAGAGGATGAAAAATTTAAGTGTAGGGGGACTAAATTGGGTAGTATCTTCTTGGTATATGAAAAATGAAAGTGGTCAATAATTTTTGCACTCGGGTTAAATGTAAAACCATAAAAATTAAATGTACAGCAAATATTTGCACTGGTTTCTAAGTATGTAAAAGAGTGAATAGAATGTAGGGCAAAAACACAACATTGACAGTTATGACTAACACTCTTGTCAAGTAGCAGGAAGAAAGATCTGCATAAAGGTAAATATATTCATTAGCTACTCAAATGCAGGGGAAAACCACAAGACGTGGATAATACCACATGTATGGGTTACGCTCTATTTATACAGTATAGCCAAACACACGTTTTGTAGTTCGCTTAATTGACCGTTTAGGGGTCTACATGGACATTTTGCATAGTGCGTTGGAACAAGATTTATGTGGCTTCGAGTAGCATGAATATTGTGAAATATGCAGGAGTGATACGGTCCATGTTGCACATTGGAATGATTCCGGGGGTTACTTGCATATGAAATGGAAACAGATATGTATAAGGCCAGCATTTCAAAACCCCGGGGCATTTGGTAACGGACAAAGTGTAAAAATAGGGGTCTTTGGGTGAGATGAAGTCAAATTGACTCCATCTTTGGCCAATTGAATTCTGAGTGTGTTAAGTGTTTTATCATTTATACACATCATTGCATATAGACTGGAGAAAATAATCATTTGATTTTTTTTTTAGTTGAAGAAAAGTGAAGCATTTCCAGCTTTTAGTTTTTGCCACTTTTCCTGGAAAGATAATGGTAAAAAGGTATTGTGCCAAGTTAAAAAACGTGGTTAAAACTGTTTTAAAAAAACTGTTTTTTATTAACGGTCTTACATCAAAATCCCACTAAACCTGGTTTAAAGTAAATTTGAATTTTTTTGTGACATGATCAAAACTCAAGTTCAAGTTCATTTATTCTCACCATATCACCTGTGATTTAACTCAAATATAGGAAATACAATATTGTGAAATTATAATTGTAAAAATGGTGCACCTGCAGACAGAGTGCCCATCTCTCTGTCTGTGGCGTTTGGGCCAGACTCCATAATAATGTTACTGTGGGGGTTCGCCACTCCAACACAGCGAGTCTGTTTTACATTCCCGGTATATACCGGTACCCATTTATACTCCTGAGTGGAGAGAGGCAAGCAAAGTAAAGTGCCTTGCCCAAGTGCACAACAACACATTAGCAATGGCGAGGCTCAAACCTACAACCCAATGCTTTTGAGGCGAACGTTGATCCATCTGCACCACATGTGCCCTCAATAACTATAATTATATATTATAATTGTAAAACAATTGCATAGAGCAAAGACAGATTGACATAATTGTACTAATGAAGGCAATATAAGCAACAACACCACCAAAAAGAAGGCTAAAAAAAGGGGAAAACGAAGTCAACAAAAATATCGGAGCACTATTGAACTCTCATACCTATTTGAAAGAGTATCCTTCATTTTGTTGAGCAATTTCTTCAACCTTCTTGCATACTACTACTTCCACAACTCAAACGCAATCTTCAAATATATCATGGTGGCTATCTTAGACATGGTGGCCATCTTTGAAAAAAAAATAAAATAACAAATAATAAATTCCTCCCTCACCAACTTTTTTCAAAAGTGTGGACGATCAACTGTTTTATTTCTTTAGTTGGCCTAACATGAATATGTTACCTGATTGTTCATAATTAAGTTTTAACATGAGCTTAAATCATTGTTTTCCTACAGGATCAGGTGCCTTGTGGTCTTAAAGATGATGCAGAGGGGAAGCATAAGGTGAGATAATTCATGGGCAAAGTGTTACCTCGCAATCTTGAGATGTTGTCTGCCAACTCTGCTCCTGGAGCACATCATGATTCCTCATCTGATAGTGGCAGCTATATTAGTTTACATTGTTTTAGGTTTATTTTGTTACTATATTTAACTATTGGGCACAAAAAAAACAGCAAGTCTCATCTCCAGTAGGTAGTCCCAAAACCAAAATGCTTTTTAAAAAAATACACAGACGCATCAAGTGCAATGTTGTTAATTCCTAACAAACCACTGCTCATCATGGAAAAAACATTTTGCCCTATCGATTGCCCGAAAGAGGAGACGCATTTGTTTGACTTCAAATCAATGTTTTTCATCCCCACGAAGAGGCCAAACAAAATAAAGATTGTGTTTAAGATTAGTTGACCATGATCATTTTGTTTCTGCAGTGTTATTTCTGAGGGCTCAGAGATATCAATGTACGTATGTATGTATTTATAATTCACAGAAAAGAAATGGTGCTGTGTTAAAACAATCCGTACTGAAAAGTTTTTTTCTGTCGAATTTGCCACTCGTCCATTCCATGTCAAATTCAACATCACCTACGTCCAAGTCGCACTAACAGTAGGAATATTCTGCTTATGATTTATCACTAATGCTCTGTGGGAGAGCGTAGCCTAGTGGTTAGGTGCTTGGCCTGTGGTGCAAATTCACCAAAATTCCCGGGTTTGAATCCCGATGGGGACACTTGCTGGGATTTATCTGGGTACTCAATTCTGGATTTGATCTCTATATCACTATTGATTAAGAACAGAATACCGCTCTCTTCTGTGATTCACTTGGAATTAGGCAAATGAATCATGAAAGCACTCTGTCCTTCGGAGGGGATGTTAAAGCTGTCCGTCCTGTGTACAGAGAGTCGCAACTGTACATGTACATCACAACCAGTTTCAAATAAGAGTAGGGTGAAACCCCTGACTGGTCCCTATCTGCCCCAGCCTCAAAGCTGGCCATTTTGGGAGTGTCCATATCATGGATATATGCAGCGCGGCCCCAGATTAGCAGCTGAATAAATCCTGACACCACCACAAGCCATTACAAATGACAAATTACAAATATGCAAGAACTAATGTTCACATTATTATTTCCCTTCCCCTCTCACCATCTTCCCACAGTATGCAGAACAGGTGAACAAAGAGGAAGTCACAGATAAGGAAGAGGAGGAAGAGAGTTGCGAGTCTCGCTCGGAGGAGGAGATCCGTCTCAGTGCCTTGGATACCACCATCAGCCAGGAGAGTAAGGCAGCATTTGAGACTTGGAGAGAAATTGATGATTGCACAGTTGAACTGTTGCCAAGTGGATGGGAGTTGCAGTTATATTTTGGCATTTGATTGGTGGATATGTTATCACATGACAGGAATAGTAAGTGATCCTGTTGTCCCTTGGTGGAACTTAAACCCAAAGGGTGATTTTGCATTTCAGTTTACGGTGTCGTTGTTTTAATAGTCTTCTCAAAAAAGTGCTATATACTGCCTATTTACCTTGTCCAATTTTGATGACTGTTGGACCAAAGGACCTTATTAGGGTAACAATACATATGAGGTAAAGATACGAAATTCTGTGAAAAGTTTTTTTCATGTTTTCTACTCTTAAGGGCCATGGTCTGATCGCTAATGGCCCGTCCCCATCCCAGATTTTACCAGAAGTCTGGGTCCATCCTCTTTAATCCCCTGATGTATGTAAATTATTTATTTAAAAATATTAAAACTAGCTCTCCGCAGCTCTACAAACAAGTTTATGTTCAGCGTTATCTGTAATTACACACACAGGTTTAAAGGTCCATGGTCCGATCGTAATAGCCTCGTCCCCAGGGACCCCAGATTTTACTGGAAGTGGTAAAAATTTTGGTATCAGAAGAAAGCACTATTTTACTCTTTACCCTGTGAAATCAGAGGCTAAAGTATGTTTGGTTTGATGATTATGAGCAAAAATTGCCCATTTTGGTGACCAATCTTAATTTGCACAGGATCTATGGGGATTACAAAAAAGCTAATTTTAGCTCTCACTTCAAAACGGGTTGAAATATCGGCGCAAAACTTTACAGATAGGGGTTTTGGGGAAGGCCATTCTATTCAAGATGAAAAATTTATAGACTGAAATCGGGTCATCCCCCTTTAAACTTGGAATTTAGTCATATAGAAACTTAACATATGTATTTTGGCAAGTCCCTTTTCTGTTTTAGTAACCCACAACCTCTTTTGAAAGGTTAATACAGTGTTTCCTTTGTGTATGGCTATATGACATCAAATCATGTAAAAAATCATGTTAAAATCTCTTCGTGTGAAGGTATGGAGTTACTTAAGTACAAGAGTTTGTGGAAATCGGCTTTAAAATTTTATTATTGTTTGTGCCCACAGATGGGTTGTACAACAAACCATGGAAATCGTGGACTTGACACTAAACCCAGAAAGATACACAGGGTATAAAGCCCATCCCCACATAGAATATGGAACATTCTAATGAAAACTGCTTTAAGTAAGTACTTAGCTCACGCTGTTGAAAAGTCTCATTTAATATGGACAAAACCAGAATAAAACAAAAGATTATCAATGGCCAACATCAGCGCCACTTTTTCCCCCCTAATTTTTATTATTTGTACGGACCATCTGACTTTAATTTGTGTAATTTTATGGAATTTTCATTGCAGGCAATAATGATTTTTTCTTAAAATCTAGTTGACAACATCTTTCTATGGAACCTAGGCATATAGAGGGCGGCTGATCCACATACAAATCATGAATGACCTTTGTAGGCCTATATGGCCACATTCCCGCAATGGATTTTTTCTCGATTTTTTGCATAGGTAAATGGCTCTTACATGTTCCTACTTATATCATTTTCAAAATTGTTTCGCCACTACTGCTTAAATTGTTTTAAAAATAAGAGACCATTTGCTGTGTTTAACAACCAAGTAACACAATTTTGGAGTTCCCCCCAGCAAGCTGTTACATCTGCTGGGCTAACTAATTAAAAATATATAAAAACCCGGCCATCAATGATATTTCAGTGCTCATTTCCTCCATTATTTCACACCAGTGATATCTGCCAAAAAAACAAAATAATGTAATAGGGAAAGGCTGGTTTTAACACCAATAGAACTTCTTCTCTCCTTCTGGATAAATGCCCAAGGCTGGTGTCACCTGGCACTAGCTTGGCCGCTTTGTTATAATAAAACAACATCAAAAACAAATTGGGCCAACTTTTGAACTAACAGCTTGAAATCATAAATCACATCATATAATAGTTTGAATTAAAACTAATAACAAGAACGGGGTCCCCCTCCCCCCCTTCCATAAAGAACAATTTAATGATTCGTAAATTATTTGACTTATATCATTATTTCCGGTTCTGGGCATCAGATTGATAACTCTTATTCATGCATGCAATTATTCTTTAAAACACTTGACAAGACGCCTATCTGATACTAAGCCATTACTGTCTATTGAGACACACTGGTTGGCGTAAGACACCCTGGTTGCTTATAACAATGATACCATGGCAACCATTTCAATTTTGCATCAGACGTCTTCAATCACTTTGTCATTTTAACGGTGTTTGCACAAGGTCATTTACTTTACAGTTGTATAACATCAAATTTTGTACTATCTACTTGTCTGGCTTAGAGGGTCGTCGAGTGCCAAATTGTGTAAGCATGTAGTTTCAATACGGAATAAATCGCAATCTCATCATAGTGCACAGTTCACACTCCATAGAAAAACGTTTTACACAATTTGGCACTCACCAGTGGTGTTAGGTAATATCCTTAAAAGGTCTTAATTGAAATAAACATTTTTTCTATATATGTTGCTTTTTGGTTGTATGCAATTCCAAATAATGATCAAAATTTTCACTGGCATATATTTTTACAATTCTTTATAAGGCAACAGGTGACAAAGGAAGGCATTTTGCCATAGTTTTTTTTTTAGCATTTTCATGGTTTTGATTTTAATGACTGTATAATACATGGGGTTGAATTCAGTATTCTGCCACCACATCCTTCCATTAGGGGTATGAACGGTTGTTTATGCCCAAGGGCATAAACAATGTTCATACCCAAAATACTATGAATGAACCCTGTTCATGTTCACCTTACTTTCTGCTAACTATTACTTACAAAATTAAATTATTTCATATAAAATTCAGAATGATATTCCATGATTTTTGACCACTTTGGCATTCGTCACAGCAGCCATGTATAAACGCTTGTTTATCCATGGTCATGTGATGCGTATTGACCAATCGCATACGCCGTTACATACGAGGTGAATATGAACATGCAGTTTATTCCGTTGAGGCTGCCGAATTCATATGGTAGTGGCACAATACAAAATTCTTTCCAAGTCATGTACTGTTGTTCTTCCTAAAAAGTGCCCAAGCCCAATTAAGTGTCCACCCTTAAATTTTTGTATAAAAGCTTCTGAATTATCAATCCACATTAAAACAGTAACATTTGATATGGGAAGAATTTTATTTAAATCATCAAAACTACTATATTCAAGCATTCTTAAAGGTGCTTGTTCCGATCGTGTTTGTGACCCTCCTGATTTACCAATTTTGATATCAGATGAAAGGCCGTATTTTTCTCATTGTCGTCCTGAATTTCAGCTTTCAAATCCATTTCTTTCTCAAGATACAGATAAAAAACTACAGTTTTAATGGTTAACCATCACTATTAGCACAGTAGTGATCAGGGCGTTGCACTATGCATTATTGCATTTAGCATGAAAACCGCAAGTTTGTTTTCCACAGTAATTGATGGTCAGCGTGTACAAGTGTCAGGCTCTCATATCCCCAAGTACAGAACATGATAGACAAAAATCGGAACAAGCACCTTTAAAAAAAACCTAAAAACTTACAGAAAGCCTGCGTTTGGGAAGTCCCAAACACAGGCAGGATATAGATGCCACAAAAACATTACAATGTAGATATTTACAAGCATAAAACAATTATTACAAGCACATGTGGAGATGAAATACCTGGAATGAGCAAGTGAACAGTGAAGCTCAGCACTTTTATGTAGCGGCCACAGCTGTTTGAAAGTCTCATTTATTATGACAAAACGAGAATAAAACAAAAAATATCAACGGCGACACACTTTTGACGACTAAGTTGGCGTATTTATGCCACTATCTACATCCTGTGTATATTTGATAAAATTTCATTGCGGGCAGTTTTACACGTCTTTCTATGGGAAATAAGCATATAGAGGGCACTATAACATACAAATCATGACCTTTGTAGGCCTATATCATGGCAAGATTCCCGCAATGGATTTTTCTCATTTTTGCGGAGGTAACAGGTCTTACATGTCCCTACTTATATCAGTTGTCAAAATTGTGTCGCCATTACTTAAAATTGCTCTAAAAATAAAAGAGACAATTTACATGGGGTCAAACAGCTGTGCGGCAATTTTGAAAATGTAAAAACAAATGACTGTTTTTGTTTTTCATCAGGCCTGATCCAAACACCACAGGATACCAGTCACTGCTAACAAACAAATCAGTCAACAAAGGTAAGTCAGTCACTATGAGCTAGTAAAATCTCAGTTCCCTTGGCACAGTTCAGTAGCTTCCATTCACCATTGTATTTAGAAATATACCCCCTGGTTTTTGGGTATGATATATGATACCCAGATCACACAAGGTCAGTTCATGTCAATGTATGTACAAGTACAACCCACTGAACTGTGTCCTTGGTGGATGAGCTTATTGTAACTCATAGTGAGTGATTTCATAGCAACCTCCCATCATATTACAGTGAATTCCAGTCCTGTATTCCCCATTACAACATGGGTAATATTCATCTAGGGCTCAAATTAGAAATCCCTATTACTTTGACTTAAAGGGGCATTTCGTGATCTGCAGCCTCCCCCCTTGGCAATTTTGTATTTTCTGTCCGTAAACGGACCGTGAGAAACGAGCAATTGCTCATAACACAAAACTGCAAGATCGGGATTAGCTTAAATTTTGAGAAAAAGCTTTTCTCAAGGATATCTAGTGATCAATGAATAAAAAAAAGAAGGTGCTGGAATCACGAAATGCACCTTTAAGATGTTTCTACGATGTGTCGTAAGTCTTTATGAAATTGCACATACATACATGAGGAACTACAATTTTAAGTTTAAAATTGTAGTTCCTTTGCAATTTAGACCTGCAAACCGTTCCAGACTAAAATGGTCATGACCATGGTTCTGCTCCAACATAATGTTCAATTTTACAAGGTCAAATAACTTCTACTTTTGAGCCCTAGAATAGAGGCAATCGGAACAAGCACCTTTAAAAACTTGCGTTATATGATTTTCCCCAAAGTGGAAATATTTTCATGAGTTAAGCCCATTATTCAGTCAATAATTTGCACTTACAAGTTTGATAATTCCATTCACTCCTACATAATTTGCACATTTTAATGGTCCACTTTTTTTCCAAATTGAAAAAAGGCATGAAATCTAAAGAAACAAACATGAAAAAAGGTAAATTTGGTATCATTTTAGTGCTTTATTAATGTAGATTTTGATCATGGAAAATCTTTATTTTCAAAAATAGAGACGCACTGCTAGTTTTTGTTGGAGCGGGTCACATGTGTAAAATGCCGATGGTACCTGGGCATGTGTGGTCCAGTGGATTGAGCATTCGCACCGCACTCCAAAGGTCATGGGTTCGAGTCCCACTGTGGCCAACGTGTTGCGCCCTTGAGTAAGACGCTTTACCTCAATTACTCCTCTCCACCCAGGTGTATAAATGGGTACCAGCATTATTCAATGCTGGGAAAGTAACAGACTCGCTGTGCGGGAGGAGTGGCGAACCCCCCACAGCAAAAATAATATGGAGGAGTCTGGCCCAAACGCTAAGGAAAGAGAGATGGGCACTCCGCGCACGAGCTTGCTCGGCACGACAATTTACTTCGACTTTTTTTTACATATGTAAAATGCCGATGGCCAGGCATTTCTAATTAGAATGATAATGACATCAAAAATTATAATATTGACAACTGTAACATTATTTTGAAATAAATTCAT
Source organism: Ophioderma brevispina (assembly GCA_023653785.1). Classification (NCBI taxonomy): domain Eukaryota; kingdom Metazoa; phylum Echinodermata; class Ophiuroidea; order Amphilepidida; family Ophiodermatidae; genus Ophioderma; species Ophioderma brevispina. Next base: position 48,322 of record JAMKCH010085518.1, read on the forward strand.
AATTGCTTTCAATTAATGCGTAAATAAAGTTTAAAAGCATTGCAGCTGGAAAGAGTAGTCTTACTGTGTTTTAGCTCTATATCCTAGGCTGTACTGCCGGAAAATTTATCCATGGATCGATGTCGAAATCAGAAACTCCACTTAAGCTCAGAAGATCTAATTTTGCAGAGCTTATATGTCATGGTGATAGGGTTGATCCTTATACCTCAACATTGAAAAAAAAACAAAATAGACAAAAACTTAACTTTCCATTTTCATTTATTTCTTAGAAAGATCCAGATATTTTCTAGAAGTTTGCAGTATAACTTTGGTAAAATTGAGCTACTCCAGAGGATTTCCCCTATAAAAAAGCACATTTGGATGCTGAATTTTATTTGGAATAGCCATATTCAGGTCATGTTCAAAGCATGGGTGTCATGTGCACTGCATTTGACAGCCATGCATGGGTGTCACATGCACTGAATATGACAACCATGCATGGGTGTCAGATGCACTGCATATGACCACCATGCATGGGTGTCACGCATACTGCATATGACAACCATGCACGGGTGTCATGCACTGCATATGACAACCATGCATGGGTGTCACATGCACTGCATATGACCACCATGCATGGGTGTCACAAGCACTGCATATGACAACCATGCATGGGGGTCAATGTACTGCATATGACCACCATGTATGGATGTCACATGCACTGCATATGACAACCATGCATTGATCATGATCTGACTGTGACGATCATCCAGAGCAAAATCATGGTAAGACACTTCAACAGTTAAATAAATTTCCTTAATTTTTCACCTGTTATTAACAATCATGGCATCATTTCTATTTTGCTTCAATTCTTGATCCCACCACAGGGTCTCTTTACCTCCAAGGTAAATGGATTGTTCCAGATTGTTGCGCACTGTTATAGTATAACCACTGTGTTGAAATTTTGTGCGTCACATGTTTCTTCTCTTTCCTATCCAATATATCTGGATATTTTCAATTTCCAACTCTTTCTTGTATTGTCCTTTTTATAGTCCATTAAGGGCAGGTGCATTTTGTTTTTTAAACTTTGTTAGTTGATCTTACAACAATAGAGTTGACCAGTCTTGGTTTGTGTTTTGTGAAATCTTCTGTACGTCGGCTCAGTCTCAAGATGATCAATTGTTTATTCTTTAATTTGTTGGTGACATTTTTGTATGGTTGTTGATCTTGCAGCTTATAGATAAATATGTTTCAAGGCTTGTTTTTTGTTTTGTTTGTGGATTTTAAAATGGCTTTATATGGGATTATATTATGGGCTTATATCTATCTCTCTTTCTCTCTTCCTGTAATTTATTTTAGTATTTTTCATATACTCCTTGCAAATTGTTCTTGATTATTACACTTTAAATTTTTAATATCTGTAGTATATTAACAAACATGCATGATAGAATGTAAGTTTGGGGATGTTAATTACGTTGCAGTGGTATTTGATTGTGGTCTACTAATCTCTAGAAGGGTGCATGGAGCTAACATCATTATAGAATTTCAATATAGCTTGTTGTCTTGGAAACGTAGTTCTCTGGTACCAGTAATTTTTACCTTGGCATTTTTTGTTTTCTTTTTTAACTGCATAGTTTTTTTTACTTGTAATGTCTTTACATGATTGCTAATCTTGTGTAGTTGTGATAGGAGCACAACAATATTTTGAATTTTGACATTCACCTTAGTCTTTGTCAAATATGCCTCAACCAGGATCGCCGGAGGCGGAGGGCAAAGCCCTCGGCTGAGCGGAGTGAGGCCTCTTTGCACAAATAAGGATAGCGCTGTGCAAGCATAATGTATCAATCAAAGTATTATGTAGTCATCATTTTGGGTGAATGTCCCTCACTTATTGATTGCTCATGCCAACATTATCTGTCAGCTGAACCCTTTCTTTAACCACAAGTCAAATGCCTGGCAGTAACATAAAACAATGTCACCAGACGGTAGTATCACATTTGTTTGACCGCAATGCATTCTCAAGGCACCTTTCTACATATTGCCCAATCAGTTCCAAGAAAAGTTACGGAACAAGAAAAGTTGCAGAACAGCACATTAGTATGTTTGTGTATCTGGGTGCTGTCTGTGTGTGGTAAAATGTTAGCACTGCACTTACTGGACTCGCTACTCGTGTAGGCAGTGACTGAGTAACTTCGTACTTCCTACAGTGATAGAATATGTTGAACTCTACTATTTGACCTTATTTGCATGTTCATCATGGTAATGAACTCATTTGTATATATTTCTCAAGTTGTCCGCTTCTTCTAAAACTTTATGAAAATGATTTTGTGCATCAGGTGAACATGTAAAAAAAAATGGGTTATCCAAGGTCAAAGGTCATCCAGATGTCAAATGTGTTTTGTTTCTATGTTCCCCATTCACAAACCATGATGCAGACGACACATGCGGTCCAAGGAACACTGTATTACTGTAGTTTTTCCATGAATTATTAATGGAGAGGATGGTATTTTGGAAACTGGTTTGTACACAAGTTGACCTCTGACATCATGTGACATAGACCCCATTCTCAAATCGTGATGGCAAACGACACAATGTCTTCTGGAGAATACTGTATTTTTTTACTTTAACTGTTATGGGCACTTCAAATCTCGGTATCTCACAAAAGATTGATCGCAAATGTGTGCTGGAAAACAAGAAGTCTATATAATATGTACATAACTTTTGTTTTACATCCAATCTCAGTATCGGACAAAGCACCAATGTGGCCCAGATATGATTCCTTGTGGAGTCAATGTCCTACATGAATTTGGTTGCCGATCCATTCCCATCCGCACAGGTTTTCTCCAAGAACTTCAGTTTCCTCAAGCATTGGAAATCAGATTTCTTTCATGTACCACTACAGTGTACTTGTTGTTTTGGATTTATGGGAGAGCGTGGCCTGTGGCGCAAATTTACCCAAATTCCCGGGTTCGAATCCCAGCGGGGACACTTGCTAGGATTTATTCGGGTGCCCAATTCTGGATTTTATCTGATTGATTAAAAACAGATACCACCCTCCTCCATGGTTCACTTGGACATGGGCAAATGAATCATGAAAGCATCCCGACCTTCGGAGGGACGTTAAGACATTAGTCCCGTGTACAGAGTGTCACAACTGTACATGTACATTGCATCCAGTTTCGAATAAGATCCTAGAGTAGGGTGAAAACCCCTGACTGTTCCAAATTGGCCCCATCCTCAAAGCAGGCCATGTTAGGGGCCGCTGAATAAATCCTGACCACCACAAGCCATTACCAATGACTTGTGGATACGCAAAGAAGAAGCAGCCTCAGGCCCTCCATAGAAGCTTTGAACACTCTGAATATATTGCACATTCAATATTTTGTTGTTATTATTAAATTGTAAAATCAGGATAGGTTGTGATTTCCCAATATTAGCAAAATTCAAAGCATATACTGACCTCTGTGAATAATGAATCACAAAGATAAAACACCGAGTGACTTTTGAAATTACTTTTATATTATTTTGCCACTGCACACAAAATACATGTATAATCAACACAGTAAAAGCATGCTTCAATTTTTTCAGTGCCATGTTGTTTCACCGTTCCATTTGGTAACTTACACTTGTGATTAGTTAATATATCTGTGCATTTTGCATTATGTTTTCACAGTAAACAATATAGTATTTTCACACCCACTACATTTATTCAGTTAGATGTTTTTAATCAATTACCAATGTCGAAAGCGAAGATAATGAACATTAAGCATTTATTATTTTATTCGTGTGTGTAATTGTTATCACCATTTAATAGAAGTTATTTGTACAATAGAGTAAAGACTGGCTTTTTTATTGAAGTGTGTGTGCGCACGCGTGTGTGTGCGCGCGCACGTGTTACACCCCTAGAATGCTGGACATTGTTAACTTGCAGACCTGGTTAAAGTCTGGATTAGCTGCTGATGATGTGGTGATATTTTGCCAATGTTAAGTGCTTGTGGTGCTATGAATAAATTCTTTTAATAATGATATTTCATTCAGCAACTCCACACTTACTCCATGAGCGTGCGTTGTTGATCGGCGATGAACCCAAACAGGTCCGATGCACACAACGCGTATTAAGTTGCAGCTGTTTGTCATATTTTAGGTTGCGTGACGCATTCATTTGAAATTGTTGTGGACATGTAGGATTCAACAAAGAGAGTACTGGTAATTAAAAATATGTTACTTATTTGCAAAGGTTCTTTTTTGCTTTTTATTCTTCCAAGCATGATTAACCATGCTGCATCATGGTTAAATCCCTGAATGTATCATTTCTCTCATTTATTGCAGGATTGTGTTTGGAAAAGAGGGTATTCTATCGGCTCGTCTCTGGACTTCACAGCAGTATCAACATACACCTGTGTGCAGATTATTTATTATCAGGTAGGAGCCAGAGGACAGAACACATTCCCTGGACTTTGGGCTACTTCTAGCCCAGATTTGCTTCAGCAGTTTCATTGTTTTAGTGCAGTGATGCTGAACCATTGCTAACAGCTAGGTAGACAGGCAATTCTGGCCGGAACCTGCCCTTGATTTCTAGACATAATGTCTCGCCTCTAGGCTGTTTTTCAATGAGACTGTAACCTGATATCCTCTGGCCTGCCCACAAAAGTGTGTTGGCTGCATGTCACAACAGGCCAATCTTGCTAACATCCTT
>JAMKCH010085519.1:0-92208 GCA_023653785.1 Ophioderma brevispina
TTAGGTAAAAAAAGCGGTCATCGTGGATTTTATTTTTTCGCAAGAGGCTCATTTAATCCAAAAACCATCACTTTTCAGATCCCCCAACATTACACTATGCAGGTATGGGGTCAAAAATTTAGAGCAGAGGCTGTAAGGTCAAACATTTTTTAAGGAGATTACGGATTGTGGCTCCTGGACTAGATGGGGATTCTGTATATGAAAACATTTAGGAACTAATATTGGTAAAAAACCAATTTCTTGGAGTATATATGGCATTTAAGATCAATTCAAGTTAATTTTGAACTTGAAAAATTTAAACCAAGGTGAACAAACCCCTTTCGCCAAGTAAGTCGAGATAATGGTTCAAACAAGCAATGATACATTTGTGAACGGCCACTATAAAAGGCGAAAGGTAAAACAAGCTGTATGTTTTGAATTTAAGGTTTACGATGATACTAAGTTCAGGTGGTTAAGGTAATATATGTATACGGAGGCCGAATTATTAAGTGTCGTTTTCGCTACCTAGCAGGGTACGAAATCTTGCTTGACCCATGCATTAATGTAGGGGCAGGAAAATAAAAACGTGCTAACGTTTGTGAACGTTTTCAAAAGTGGCTATGGCCCTGGTCGTGAGGCATCCAGGCGAAACAAAGGGTTTTCTAATGTCTAACCAATTCCCAGGATGTTACAATAGACAAGGCTCTTTATGAATCCTAGAATCCAAGACACCCCACCCCATTTTAAATTTTGAGGAAATGTAACACCATATATTTATGATTTACCTACAAATCCAGAATGTATATTCTGACGTAAGGCATTGTTCAAGTCTTGGGCTACGTTGTTCCAACAACCAAACCACTAAAAATGCGATTTTGACCTTACTTGGCACCACTTGATTCTATCTCGAATTCTCGGGATACGTACTTTATACTGTAAATAAATAAAACATAACCAATGTTAATTGTTATTAAATGTAGCGTGACCGTAATGATCTGGTCGTTTAAACTTCCCTGTCACGCACTATCGCTCCTGTTACCGGTATAAAGCCCAGAACAAGTATTCTGCATATGCAGATGGTCAGATGATGGGGATGGCTCGGTCATATCACAATCATTGCTTGAACATACTCCGTTGTTGTATCTGGAATATTGTTACCTGTAGAAAAAACAACGGCAACCGTACGAGTTCATTGCCACAGAGTATCCTGGAGATACGGAATGTGATTTGTTGGTGACTCCGTATGTTTACAAGTGTGTTGTAGAGGAACCTGCGACCGACAAATCATATTTTAGACTGGTATCGAGTGGGATTTCGAGAAGAAGGGATATCGAAACAACATAACTATCAGAAAAAAGGAGGAGCGCAAAATGTTAAGACGATTTCTGTGATAGATAGACCCGAGTTCGATGGACGAGACAACATATAGCCAATTAACTCGATGGACATTGCACCTGACGGGACTAAGACCACATTACAGGTGATTTCAAGTATTTACAAACAACTTTGAAACGATACTGGTTATTTCGGCGTTACGCATCAAATCAATACACAGCGTACCCATAGAACACTCTTACAAGACAAATTAGGTTGTCAGCTGAGACAGCGAGCAAAGGGATCATACCCAACTAGCCCATCGGCTTCCCTCCGGAAGGTATAACAACACTGATGACAAGGGGGTAACTCGAGGGTGTTGCGACAAAAGTAAGTCCGACAACAATTACAGATGAGTGTAAAAACCAACCGGCGCCTTGAAAAATAATACTGTAATTACGACAACAGCTGGTATAGAAAGCGTGACCTCACACATTATCTAAGGACACCTGTGAGAGTAGATCTGACAACAACTGCAAGTATCGGCATACACAACCGGCACCCTTAAAGATAATATTGCATTACAAAAGCCAGCTGGTATAGACAACGTGACCGTCACAGGTTTCTAAGCAACCTAAAAGAGGAGACAACAACTTTATTGTGATAATTGGAGCAGCCGCCGGTGCCTATTTATTCTCATCATGTCTTTCCTTCTATTCTTCTTTATGCTGCCCGGTGCCTATTTTCTTCTCATCATTTCCTTTCCTTTCTTTCCTTCTACTTCTTCGTTTAGAATGGCTGCAAACTAAGAAAAAGGGCCATGATCTGAAATCGCCTCAAGCACGGAACTTCCTAACCTGCCACATTTAGAGGTTTCCTCCGCGCCGCAAAGCGTACGAAATCCTACGGTGATATAGCAGGAACCTACAAGTGCCGCAGCCCCAACTCCAACATGACTTTTGAAGTGAGCTAGAAAAAACCTTGGAAAGAACCTGAATTAACTGGAGGCTTATGAAAACGAGGACATTTGGTTCTGATGCAGATAGTGCCACTGAGAGTGAAGCAGCAGCATCCGGGCTGATAAAACATTTCTAATTATATCGCCTAACGTCCCGTAATAGCTTGGTTAAGTGGGAAATAACTCCTAGACTGACAAACAACAATACCACTCTAAACCGCCTGTATTTTCCTCCAGGGACGTTTATAATAAGTCCAGAATCGTTGGCGTTGAAGAATCAAACTCCACTGGAAGGGTTATTTTCTGAATTTTTTTGTATGAATAACGACCGAGGACGAGGTTGTATGTGAGGTCTGGGAAACATGACCGACCACATCAAAGCCTCCACCAAATTGGTTTTGTGGTTTGGTTGGGTGTGGCTGTAATTTCTTTTGACAATTTGGGGGTGGTGAGGAAGTTTGCTCATAATAAATGAGGCTTGCCGCCACCCCCTGATATGGATAATGAGCTATAGTTTTCGTTTAAAAAAATCGCTAATACATGAAAGCAATTATGACATAATAGGAGACATTACGTATTCTTGTTGGCACAAATCGCTAAAAATTATAGCCAATCGGCAATAGCTGGGGGCTGTCGGGGGGGGCCAGTAGGGCGTAATCCCGGGAAAATGGGTATATTGCAAAGGGACCCTGCATATTTGATGAGATTGGAATGGTCAACACGACATCCCCCAGTGTATTGACGCCCGGGGTAGCATGGGTGGTTTACCAAAATAACGTCATATGATTCCATGTTAGGTTTTAAAAATAGTTAAGGGGAAGGTATATCCCGAGCTTGCGCGCATTTTTGTTCTACTGTAGGATTACATGTAACGATTTGGTTGCTAAATGGCGTGTAACGAACTTGTCATCACCCCTGTTTCTTTCCTTAATTTTCAATCACTCCAATCGCCCCATGTCAAAAGAATTTTTGCCACTGGAACGCACATCCACTTGTAAGCTTGTATGTACTGTGCCACTACAGTCAGTAAAACCTTTCGGGAGTTTCTTTTGTTTTTCTATAATAAATCATTTTTTCAAATTAAACAAGCACTATATTCCAGTAACCACAGAAATTTGATTTTTTTTTGTTTAGTTCTCATATATGATTCTTAAAAACAATTTGTTCACAAGGAAAATTTTTTCAAACCTTTCTGAGACCTGACATTAAAAACGTTGTTTTCTGTATGTTCCTCCCCAAACTGACGGGCGTACAATCATAGTCTATGTATAATGTAACCATATAGAAACCTAATCATGTATTTATTACTAACTACTAACACGTTGACTTTTCTTTCATTTTCCATTCATAATCATCACATCACAATCACAAGTTTTAGATCAAGATATTTTCTTATCAATGTGACAATATACGACGATAAACCAAGTATTTTGTTCCGATCTTGAGGACAAACCAACGTTCACAATTCAACAAACAAAGCATGTTATTATTGGGCAATATCAGAAATCATGAAGTATACTGAAGTATAAGTGAAAACATCATTAAGGTTATAGGGATGATGATGGAAACCCAGTGAAGCAAGCGACACCTCAATTCACAAGTATATAAAAAGAAGGCTGGAGCGTAATCACCACGAAGAAGATGGAATGATAATCACTCACTCACCAACTGGATCACTGGGGGGGATCAGGGCTCTAGGTGTTGGGGGGGAGGGGGGGGAGTGGGAGGGGGGATTCAAAACATCGGTTGTTGAAATCAGAACCCCCCCCCAAAGTACATCAGAGGAAGCACACTAACAGACAAGCACTGATGTCCAAAACAATGCAGGCACAAACCCTTCTGCCTAATATAATACCACATGCTTTATTACAAGTAAAAAAGAAGGTATCTTTATCTCCTATGCCTTCCACCCTCTTTTCCAACTTCACCTTGTTTCAAGAAGCCACATTAATCAACATACGGCGTTTACAATTAATATTACTCTGTCACTAGGAAATCATCAGAATCATGTCGCTTCAACTAGGGCGCAGCCGTAGCGCAGCGCCTATCAGCAATTCTATAATTGTAATTTCTCCTGGCAGCTCCCCATTTCACTCCTGATGGAGAGATCAATGGCGTGGAGGCAAGGGGGTAAAAGTGCCTTGCCCAAAGCAAGCCTTTGCCTCAAGCCCGAAACCCACACCTTCTGATCATGAGTCAGTCGTTCTATCCCACTAAAATCCACTGGACCACACTTAACCCTCAACAGTTTATTAATAATAATAATATCTAAATTTCTTATAACCGCGACAAATTCCACCAATTACTCGATTGACATTGCACCTGACGGGACTAAGACACATACATGTGATTTAAGTATTTTACAAAAACTTTGAACGAACTGGTTATTTCGGCTGTACTCACAATCAATAACAGCGTTACCCATAGAACACTTCTACAAGACAAACTTAGGTTGTCAGTGCTACAGCGAGAAACAGGCGATCATACCCCAACTAGCCATCGCTTCTCCGGAAAGGTATAAACAACATGATGACAAGTGGGGTAACTGCGAGTGTTGCGACCAAAAGTAAGTCCGACAACAATTACAGATGGATGTAAAAACAACCGGCGCCCTTGAAAATAATATGTAATAAGACAACAGCTGGTATAGAAAGCGTGACATCACAAATATGCTAAGGAACCTGTGAGAGTAGATCTGACAACAACTGCAGTAGTGTATGGCAACACAACGGCACCCTTAAAGATAATATTGTCATTACAACAGCAGCTGGTATAGACAACGTGACCGCACAGGGTTCTAAGCACTCAAAGAGGAGACAAACAACTTTATTGTGATAATTGGAGCAGGCCGCCGGTGCCTTATTTCTTTCATCATTCTTTCCTTCTACTTCTGCTTTTATGCTGCAAAAGGAAGAAAAAACAGGATCATGAAATCGCCTTCAGCACGGAACTTCCGAACTGCACATTAGATCGCCGCCGCAACGAGTAGAAGAAAAATCCCCATACGGTGATATAGCAGGAAATCAGTGCGCAGACTCATTGACCAACTCCAACATGACTTTGATGAGCTAGAAAAACCTTGGAAGAATAATCCTGAATTACTGATGGCTATGAAAACGATGGACATTCTTCTGATGCAGATAGTGCCACTGAGAGTGACGCAGCATCCGGTTGATGAATAACCATTGCTAATTCTATCCCAACGTCCCGTAATAGCTTGGGTTAAGTGGGAAATAACTCCTAGATTCTGACAACAAAAATACCTCTACCGCTGGCTTTACTCAAGGGAACTTTCTAATTCAAAACCGTTGAGTTGAAGAAGCAACTACCACTGAAGGGTATTCTGAATTTTTTTGTTATGAATAACGAAGAGGACGAGTCGTATGTGGGTCATGGGAAACACCATGACCGACCTACATCAAAGAATCCAAATTGGTTTGTGGTTGTGTGTTGTAACAATTTCTTTTGACATTTTTGGTGGTGCTATAATAAATGAGGCTTGGCCGCCAATGCCTGATATGGATACGGACGTACGTTTTCGTTTTAAAAAATACGGCTTAATACACGGACGCAATGAAATGCCAGAATAATGAGACATTAGGTATTCTTGTTGTATCACAAAGCGCTTAAAAATTCTCCCAATAGCAAGAATGCACCATAGGCGTAACGTAAAATCCCGGGATTGGGTATATGACCCTCCCCCAATAATTTTGATGAGAGGGATGGTCAACACGATCATCCCCCGTGTTGACGCCCGTACTGTGGTTTGACCAAAATAACGTCATATGATTCCATGTTAGTTAAAAAAGGTAAATTTCCGCGAGCTTGCGCGCATTTTGTTTGCTAATAGGATTACATTACCGATTAGGTTCTAAACTGCGTGTAACGGAACTTGTCAGCAAACCCTGTGTCATTCATGACATTTTCATCATCCCATCGCCCCATGTCAAAAAGAAATTTTTTTTGCCACTGGAACGCACATCCATTTTAAGCTTGTATTTACTGTGCAACTAAGTCAGTAACCTTTCGGGAGTTCTTTTTTTTTTCTATAATCAATCATCAAATTAAACAGCACTATTCCTTAACACTGAATTTGATTTTTTTGTTTAGTTTCTCAATATGATATCTTTAACACTTTTTCACGGAAAATATTTTTCAAACCTTTCTGAGAACTGACATTAACTTGTTTCTCCCAACCGACAGGCGTACATCATAGTCTATGTATAATGTACCATATACCTAATCATGTAGTTATTACACCACTTTGGCTTCATTTTCCATCATAATCTCACAAGGTTTAGATCAATAATATTCTTATCAATGTGACAATATCTGACGATAACCAATGTATTTGTCGATCTTGAGACAAAAACCACGCAGCATTTTATTTTGTTGGCCATGAATCAATGAAGTATACGAAGTATAGTGAAAACAATCAGGAAGGTAATGAGGATTGAGTGATGGCAACCCAGTGGAAGCAAGCGAACATCAACACAGTATATATAAAAGAAGGCTGAAGGAAAGACCAAGAAAGAGATGGATGTAATCACTCACTCACTGGGGTTTTTTTTTTAAACAAGCACACCGCCAGTATCATCAAGGAGCCACACACAACTCACTTGTGAGGGCAAAAACAAAGGCAGCAAACCCTGCTGCTTAGGACACCAGGCTTATGAAAAGAAAAGAAGAAGTATCGTGATCTCCCTAGGCCTTCCACCTCTTGACACTTCAACCTTGTTTCGGCCACATTAATCAACATACGGCGTTTACAAGAATGATTTACGCTGTCACTAGGAAATCATCAGAATCATGTCGCTTCAACTAGGGCGCAGCCGTAGCGCCGCTCCTATCAGCACTTATATAGACTGTAATATTCGCCTGGCAGCTCCCCATTTCACTCCTGCGTGGAGAGAGGCAAGCGGTAGCAAGGGAGTAAAGTGCCTTGCCCAAGAGCACAGCACGTTGGCCTCAATACCCAACCCACACCTTCGGTCATGAGTCAGTCGTTCTATCCACTGGACCACACTTACCCCACAGTTATTATAATATAATATCTAAATTCTTATACGGCGCGCAAATCCACCAATTGCTAATACCTGATTTGTTTTCATTATAAATCAAATTTAAGGTGCCGTCATAATGCCTCTCTATTGGTAGTAAATTGCCTTCCATCTACTGTTTATACCAATTATGACTGGCTTTTTGTGTCGCCTGCCTTTTAAGCCAGGAAGACGCATAGGAATCACTTGTCCACTATTGTTGTTGTTGTTGTCTCTTGTTGATGTAGTTGGTTGTAGTCTGTTGTTGATTTAGTCTGTTGTTGATGTCTCTTATTGCCTGTAATATCCGCATACTTCAATGGATTTAAACCAAACTTGAGTCCAAGGTCAAAGGTCAAGTTGTAAGATAGGTAGAAAATGTAAATTGATCTGAACTGGAAAATTTGAAGTCAATTGGAAACCAACTTTTAGTTAATGGATATACACCAAACCCTCATTTGGTTACGGTAGGTAAACCTATTGCCAAATTTCCTAGTTATCCCTGAAAACTAAATTCAAAAACTAGTGACTTTAATCAGTTTCTCGACCAAAATATACCATACCAATTATGCGAACATATTTTTAACGCAAACTATTATGTCCATGAATATCAAGGTCATACAAGTCCTTTATCTGCAATCTTTACTATTACTGAGGCATGGGATTTTCCTTTTACTGGTACCTGCCCTCGTAAAAAGTATAAGCAATTTCATTATTGCCTTATATCAATCATGTCTTCTTAGACTTCCTGTTCAACAAACTGTACGGCCATAACAGTTACTTCCTTGACATACGTAGGCCCTATGCAACCTAAACTACACATAACATGACGATGGCTCGTCCATATTTAAGTCATTTCTTTCACATTTTGCGTGTATTCTGTGTATGGATGGTCGTCTCCACAAAGAAATCAGCAGCGTGAACAGATTCGTGCTAGAGACTTATCCTGTTGACACTACAGTCGCTATCGGTGAAACGGTTGTATTTACATGCAAAGTTGAGGAGCCTTCCACTGACAATCAGATTATAGCTTGGTATATTGAATGGATTGAAGACACGGAGGATATTAGAAGACTAGCCGCACAAGAGGATAAGACGATTTATGTGACCGACAGATCTGAATTTGACGACAGAGGGTACATATAGCACTCAATATTCAATGGCAACTGAATCTGACGGAACTAAAGTAATACTTGTAATTAACTATAGATTAACACAACAATAAGGGATAAGGGCGTCTTTGGCTGCACTCATCAAAAGAAGGTTACCCATCGAAACACTTGTGCTGTCTGTAAAGCTACGTTGCTTGTCGTACCAGACCAATGTGTACATATAAGGAAATCAATAACTTTTTTTACTGACGTGCCTTCTTGCTGAACAACGTTAAACTCGGCGCAATACCAGTGGGGTCGTATCCCAAGAATCATCGGAAACAATACCATTTGGGTTCCAAAAGACTCACTAAATCACCTATTTGTGTGTATTGCTCAACAGGGTACATTTCCACCAAAAAACATGTGAAAGTCGCATTGCCCAGGGTGTACGACAATTAGTGCATACCCACAACACGGTAAGTGTGTCAACAACAGGCAAGACGAAAAACAACGCAAGAGTGACGACTACAGTCCTCGAGAAGGTTACTACTAGTTCCAAAAGTAGTCAACCTCGCCAACAAACCAATTCGGACCGCCGCAGGCTTCTAAAGCCTCAAAAAGCAGATGATGACACCATTGCGATAATCGCAGCAGTGGTAGGTGTTTTTGTTCTTTTCCTCCTGATCTGCCTTATTCTGCGTACTTATTTGTCAGAAAAAGAAAGAAAAAAAGAGATCTGAAGTACAGCTTTAGCACGGCACTTCCTGAACTCCCACGTTAGACCCACGCCTCAAACAGTTGAAAGAAAACCATATGGCGATGGAGCAGGGGCCCCCCATCCCCAAGAACGCCGACCGACCTGAACTGATTTCGAGGGAGCTAGAAAAACCTTGGAAAATAACCCGAATTCCTGATGGCTTATGGACAAAAAAAATCGGGGACTTTACGAATGATGCAGATAGTGACTGAAAGTGAAATAGCATATACTGTTGATGAACAGCCCTATGCAAATTATACAGGCTCAATGATGTTGTTTAATGAGTGGTTTTCTCTCTCTCTCTCACGTGAACCAACTTCCCTACTAATTATGACTATTTGCAGCAAAATAATTGTATCAAAAAAACAAATTTCATGCGTTGGTTTTGCTTGTATTTTGTTTTCAATTATATTGGAAATATTCAATCATTTGAAAGCCCAAAAGAAGAATCCTCCTGTCACTCCAAACCAAGACCACTACTCTACCTCTACTAGTCTAATTCAGGGATTGCTATAACCGTAACTCTCTCTATAGTTTCTACCTTTGTCCCGAGAGAGAGTGAAGATAGGGAGAGGGGGAAAGAGAAAAGTGGGGAAATTTTGGTCGGTCACATGGAATTTACCATACTACGACGCAAACGAGCGATTTTGCCCATTAGATGTCTTATTGATGACGCCGCAATCGCTACCGGGACTGTAGTTTTATAGTGCTTGTGGTGTCCTGTAAGGAGTGGGGCGGGCGTTAGGTTAGCATTAGTCCTCTCAGTTGAGTTGTACTTCTGTATATTATATTACTTCGTCAGGCCAGAGGAGTGTCGTCATCACCTGTTGGCAGCTATTTACCTGAGCTAAATTTGCATGCGTAACGCGGACACAAAGTTTTGTACGCTACGGTAGCAACGATGCAAAGTACCGCAATGGGTGAGACTTATGACATCACTCATACTCGGGCAAACAAAAATACAGTTTGATGTAATCTACCTTGTAGGCCAGAAAAAGACAAGAAACCTTCCTAGAATTGGCTATCGCGTGGCTAGCAATAGGCGTGCCCCTCCTTATAATAGTTGGGTCAATTGGAGCAATTCCGTTGCCCGGGGAGAGCAGAGCAGCAAAAGTAGTTGGGCCTCTCTTTTGTATATTATCGAGATAGATAACAACACCAGGTCCATCCATTGACCTTATTGATTCAGAATTTCAAAATATGTTGACAGTGCAAATTATTTAGTTGCAGTCTTGGAGGAAAGATGACAACTTTGAGCATTTTTAAAGAGAATCGAAGCAATATGATTAAAGTTTTTTAAACTTTGGTTATGACCTTTGACATTTGACGAGTTTGTCTTATATCTCCATGACCATACGTTGAAGCATTTTTTTTATTTTGAACCCTGTATTATTAATTTTTACCCCTGGATGCACGCCCACACTTCACGAGGGGGCACTCCTCACTAAATTTGTTCATAACCTTTACAGAAGACAAATCCACTGAGAAATGTTGCTATACTCTCCACGGTCAAGGAATTGATCAAAATGACAACCAACTATAACTGATTAAACGGCATTCCACGAATCTGTTTGCCTTGCGCTTCCATTTGATGCGCCCTCAAAAAATTAAAAATAAATATAGACGTCTAGTTTTGCATGCGTGAACACGTGACGCACTTGCACGCCGTCGAGTTGCCGTCACGTCACGTGTATTGAAAAATCTGATTCGTGTCTATTCCCGAGTATAAAAAAAACTATGGTCACAAATGACATGTATAGTCTTGACTGGAAATGGTTGCTGATAAAAAAAGTCCTGCGATATTATTCATAAAATTGGTAATTGTTGCTATCATGTAGTTATTATCTGCTGACCGATAAACCTAACTACAGGTATTAGATTAATGTCGTAGTCAGGTATACCTTTCTAAAGGTATAGACTTATCCCAATTCAGACAATATTACGGTACTAAATGTTTGAAATTAAATAAAAATAACATACAAAAGTAGGAAAAGCACTGGATCCCAATCTAGAATGCTAACAGGGGATACACTTTAAAATTTGAACGAAGTCCATTTTTGGAATACATCCAGAAATTGAGCGATTTCACCGTATTTTGGGGGGCAATAACGGCATCTGCCACAACTAAACAAGCGCTAAATATCCCGGAAATAATTTAACCAAGGTCAGAACCAGGCTTTTTGTGACTTTGTATTTTAATGGCATAAAACACAAACGCTTATTCTGTTGACCACTTTCCAAGTAACATTCCTCGGATAGGACAAAAATAATAAATGGCAGTTCTATTAGCGGCTTTAGCAAATGAATGAGCCAATCCATTCGCACTTCACCTTTTTCAGTATTTTCTGATTCCAACAATTCTAGTGCCGGACAGTAGTGAATGGTACTATGAAAAAGGATAAAGCATTACTTGATTTATGACACCTTTCGTGCTGACACTAGCACCTCAATAATAAAGCACCGTTTACTTATGTTAAAATTTGAAAAAAGTGGCCCTTACTAGTCTTTGGCTACTTGAATAGGTATTACTAGAAATCACAAAGGTAGATATATAGAATCTGGGACATGCGCAATGTAGCTGTAATAGATTAATGGAACACCTCTATAGATCATGTTTGGTGGCGTTACGAGAACGACATACTTGCCCTTATGGTCGCCTATTATGTAGTCTGTCCTGGATATTAGCAGCAAACACAGAGCATTTTGTCAACATTTTATGAAATTGTTAAGTGCAGGAATTCTTTAAGATGTTGGATGCCACTTTCTTGATTTATGTCAGAAATGAACAGAATTACCACTTAAAAAAAATATGCCGGTTCTATGTATGTGATTGCAGGTATTACTCAGAAATACAAAGGATAGAGAAATGTTTATAAAACTGCGAATTTTTCTTCTGATGAGAGAATGGTTTGTACAGTAATGAAACACATATTTAATTATTGATGCATGGTGATGTTAAGACAAAAATGTGTAATTTAGCTCGTCTGGCAAACACAGCAAAGCCTAATAAAACATTTTGACATCGATGTTAAAATGATATAAAACGTACAAAAATATTCAAAAGTTTTGGATTATGGTTATGAAAACATGCCAACAAGTTCACCCTAAAAACGTCTTTAAAAGTTCTGTGACGCTCAATGCTTACGTTGGTTCCTGAGAGTGATATATAAACACCATTTTTAATGACATTGGCTGGCATTCTGAAAGGGATCTAACTTTAGACCTGGGCTTAAACCAGGATTAGTCTACATGAGTGGACCTTTTCTGCCTTCAACATACTCTAAAATGTGCTGTAAACGGGTGAGAAAATTCCGCATGGATGGGCTGGGAACGGTCCATCATGAAGGATTTTTTACCCATTACATTTAAAGTTTGCAGTAGTTTAAAAGGAAAAAGGCCACTCCTGTAGGATAACCCTGGTTCAAAACCCGGGTTTAAGTTAGACTCCCTTTCATAATACCAGCCTATGTGTTTTAAAACATGCTTTATCCAACAGTTTCTGTTGGTTAATTAAACTTTCTGCTACCATTAATCAATCAAAGATCATAAAAGATCGATTTACACTTAAGGATTTATGAAAATGTAAGATATGGTACGATTGGTAAACATTTACTCAGCAGCCCGTTATATTTCAAAATTTCTAGTACGGCACCCAAAACTGACAATACACTTTGACTACAGGTCAAAGGTAGAGGTAGAGGTAAGTGAATAGGGGGAGAGGCATGCGTAAAGTGGACACAATGATATTACCAAGCACCAAAAACCACTGGATTATTCTTGAAAAAGTGGGATATTGTTAAGTTGTCTATGCAAAATTACGTTTCTGCCCATGATTTTCTCACCTCATACTTTTAAGATTATCATGAAAATGTCCCAAAATGTCCATTCAGGAAGGTATAACCCTGATTTAAGAGACACTGCACATTTGCAAAAATAGTGCGCCCTCAAGATTTTTCAAAATCGAGAGTTTGGCATGGTTGTAAAGCTTTTATATACAAAAGCCCTCAACCGAAATTATAACGACCAACATAGCTTCCTTATGGGTAAACAGAACGATTTTGTAATTTAACGTCGCCGGCGAGCTAAAATTTCAGCAGACGATGAAAATGGCGTTTAACACAAGAACACGCACGCCGTAAGCTTGTTTCCCACGCTATGTACACTTGTTGACGGTATATAACCTTTGTGGTTTATATCAGTGAGTACGCGTCAAAATATTCAGGTAATATACAATTGTTGATAAAGTTATGGAAACTTAAAAGTTGGCATACAAATTACATGGATGTCGTTATACTCATATCAATGTCCCTATCTGTTTTGGGTATTTATTTTTATGTGTAAAATATATCTCTGTCTTCCAATGGACTTAACGAACATTGAGAGCAATTGAAGAAAATTTCATATTTTTATGCAAAATGGCGCCAGTGCCGCTTTAAACTCGGGTTTAAGTTAGATTCCCTTGGAGAATACCAGTGCTGGTGTTTTAATTCTGAAATCGTAATGCATGCGGATCAAATGTTTTAGAACATATCTGAGCCCATATGAAAGTGTTCTTTTGACAAACTGTCGACTATTTCTAAAAAAAATAATATGAGTTTTTGTTTGTGTTGGTATCCATTTCAAAAATCAACCCTCAAATAATGATTTTATTGTAAACTCTTATTAAGACGTTTCGTCAAGTCAACTTACTATTCTTGCCACGAATGAAAAAACAAACAACTGATTTCGATTGTTGATGATTAGTTGTAGTAAGTTAACTGAGAGAAACCGGGATACTTATTAAAATTAATCCATAACTCGATATGTAGGTACGGTTATGCACCAGATTATATCACCGCCCAGCAAGTAATTATCGTTAATAGTTCTTTGCTTCATGTCGGATAGTTTTAAGGTCAGATAATTTGTTTTTAAGCAAACTAATCACTTCATGACTAAGAGACAAACCGAGTTAAATTGGTATCTGGGAATGCACGTACTTCTATTTATTCAGCAAAACTTGTGAAGCATAGCAGATTCATCAATAGCCCAGCAAAATAACACAATTTTCTATTAACTGGTGACTAAGCGACATGCAAACAACCAAAAATCTTATATCACTGACCCAGGCTACGTAATTATCTATATGGGTTGAAAACGATGGCTAGGTATGAATAGTCTTGTGTTTTATATGGATTCTTGGAATTTTAATGTTGCTAGTTTTCAAAAATGATGTGGAAAGGAATTACGGCGCTAGAATACCCTGTAATACAACTTACTGGGGGCGATAAATTACAATTCACTTGCGAAGTCCATGAGAATGCTGATGAAAACAATGCTTTGGATTGGTATATCGAATGGCCGGACGATACTGAACCAATTCGAAGAACTGAAGCCACAGTTAATAGCACAATACAAATAAGTGATCGTCCAGAATTTGAAGAAAGAGGTATGTACATTACTTGGTACTTTTTTACAGAAGAGGAAAATGGCATTAAGAAACATACGTGTCAATTATCTATAATGTCTGCTACATATCGGGACAACGGATGGTTTGGGTGTACGCACCAAAGTAATCCAACCGATTCCCATCGTACTCTTTTGAAAGCTAAAGCAAGGCTGTACGTAATACAAGAAATTAGTGAAGACCCGATATGTAGGATAATCTATGCTAACAGTGGTTACCATAATGTGACATGCTCCGCAGCAGGTGGAATGCCACCCGCTCTGGTAACATGGTATAAAGACGATATAAAACAAGCAGAATCTTATACGGGAACAGTGACTTTATGGGTACCTGTAGATATACAACGACATGAATTCGTCTGTTCAGCACAGCAAGGTACATTGACGCCTAAATGGTGCAGTGTGACCTTAAATCCCAGACTGATTCCACCTGCGACATCAACATTACCTTTAACTACAGTAGAAAAAACTGATTTTATTAGTACTGAAACAGTTGAGTCGGATCTCGCCAGTACTGAGACAGTCAAACCACTGAAAGCACTGTTATCTCGACCAAAATGGCCACTACGAGATTGTTTCTACCGGTTACAAAGGACAATTCCGGTGCAGTTATTGGCTCAGTGCTGGCTATCTTAGTCCTTCTAACTCTGATTCTTCTACTACTTGTTCTTTTTTACCGTAAACGTAAGGAAAAGAGAGACCCTGAAAACCGCGTGGAGGTGGCACTTCCTGACCTACCCACGCTAGAACCCTCGGTACACCCAATAGAAGAAAATCCATACGGAACAGCAGAAACATTAGGAGCTCAGGCCGAGCCAGAACCTGACTTTGATGAACTAGAGAAGCCATGGAAGAACAACCCTGAGTTGTTGATGGCTCTTGAAAATGATGGTTATTCTGACGATGCAGATAGTGCGACTGAGAGCAATTTAGCAGGGAATGTAGTGGAAGACCAACCTTACGAAAATTACACAGTACCTTGAAGTATTGTTAATTTTTTTCAGAGGGAGTTTCCGTAACCTGACCCATCTGACACACTTGTGTCAGATGGGTCAAGCACATCTGAATGAACATGTGCTTTATTCCGTGAAAGGTTTCCGAATTCATAAGTGTGTCAGAAAAAAAGTGTCTCAGATGGGTCAGGTTACGGAAACTCCAATTTTCCGATCGTGATTTATAGTACAATTCATTTTTGAAAATGATACTTAAAATTTTATACTTGACGGCCCAGGCTGCCTATACAATTTTCTTAGCGACAGTGTCACTTTATTTTTTGAAATCTTCTTTACAATTATTTTCATACCATGAAAAATCTCTTTGTTATGTTCAGATCTAAGATTTTTTCCCACAGGTCAGCTTTACATTTGAATGCATATATAACAATCGTTTCAATTCAAACCGTTTACAATTTGTTAGGAAAAATCCAACCGCTTTTATTTGTTATTAACAATTCACAAATGTTTGCGCAACTTGCGGAAGAGCAAATTTGAAATGATTGTAAGTACGACAGTATCTCACTGCCAATCTAATTTGCTGACATCGAACCTGACAAATCAACGTTCCTGAATATTGTACAAACGTGGAACTGAAACGCTGAAACCTTCTCCGAACTAGCTTTAAAACATACTCACATACTCAGAATAATGAAATATGCTTATTGTTATTATTTAGTGTTATATTCTATATTGGTGTCGATATTTTTAATGGATCCTGATCAATATACCGTAGACTATTCATTGCAATGCACAATGGCAAGTTTCAAATCCCATTTAAATTTCAGTATTTTGCGAAGCGTTACGACAAAAAATATACTTGATGAGTCATAAAATCTGTGACCTGTAAAATTGGTCTTTTCAAGTTATCTAATGCACTGCACATGCGCTGTTCAGGGGTGTTGTTTTCGTAGTGAAATCAAATGTCAAATTTGACACTCGCAACAAAGGGCCTGGCTATCGAAACTAGTCTGTGTGTGGGTAGATTCAGACAGGAATTTTGTTATTTAATTACTTCATCTAAAAGTAAAATATCGTTTTATTTTTCCTTTTGTTTAAAACAATTTAAACCTTTTGAAACATGACGGTGGATTTTAAAACCAGTATTATGCTTTTAATTATTCAGTTGCTATGGAAATGTATTATGATTTGAACATTTCTCTACGTGTTAATATAATAATTTAATTCTTAAAATCAATATCAAAGGTCCACCATGAAATATTAGTTCGTGAAGTTTAAAATCTGAATTAGAAAATGTGATCTTTTTAAATTCCAGAATTGCACATAAATTTGATTTGTTACCTTGTTAAATTAAATAAGCAGTACCTATAGCACACCGCCGCAAATGAGAAGCGGATAGGCTAACTTCATAAAAGAACGAATGTCTTGACAATGTCTTGATATTTCACGGATGTCTTTAAAAAGACACATAACAGCAATAGTTTAAAGTCAATTTGAGAATGTATGTCACTCTAAAATGTATGGCCTATAACATACGTCAGTGGCTCTTAAGACGGCTCCAATGGACCGCCTCAAAAAACATCTTTAAATCACTGGCTTAAGCCCAGACTTTTTGGGAGTTATATAATTGTCATGAAAATGCATAATTTTTTTAGGGGAAAATGGAAAATGCTGAACTTGAGTATCCAAAGGAATATATTAGATGTGTTGAATGATGTGCACGAGGCTAAACTCCGCTGAAGATTTCGCGATGTACCTTAAATTGAAGACCGTAGTGAAAGTTGAACTCAAATGTTTAACAAATAATTCATTATTCATTGTACAAGTCACCAGCATTCATGATTTCTTTTGGCGACGTTAGAACCAACTATATCCAAATCATTTTTGGAGAGTGTGGTCGGCTTGTTTAAGTATTAGCCTTTGGAGCTGGAGTCCTCGGTTCAAGGCCTATTAGGGTGGCTTGTTGGGATTTAGTCAGGAACTTAATTCTGCATTTAATTTTTATTAGAACTATTGATTAAAGTTAGGATGAATGATTCTCTCCCCATAGAATTGAGTATCTTCCCTTCGGAGGGGACGTTAAACCGTGGGTCATGTGTACAGAGAGTCACACCTACGTGTGTTTATCAGATACATATTTTTCCTGGAATAGTTTCTCTGGTCGGTATCTCTTAAGATCGGTTTACTGATGCCTGGCATGTGCCGATTCGAAATTTTTAAAAAACCTGCCGATTTTTGTTTTAAAATAAAATTATTGCTCTACATTCATTTTGAACTAAGATGTTGCACTTGGTTAATTCTTCCACGACAGTCTACAATCAGCACCATTAAAGCTATTTTAATAATACATAGAAACAGTTTGAAATGATTCCCCAGCTGACATAAGCTGGTTATTTAATTCCAAATAGCTTTCGTTCATTAGATTCATTGGAAGTTCCCGTTTTAATAGCACTTGTACATGCATATGTACATTGGTTGATTTGTTGAATTCAAATTCAATGCATTGATATGAAACTGAAACTGAGCTGGAACAGGTCATTTGCAAGTTGCAAAGAGCCAAGGTATGCGTTTAACAATGACGAAATCTTAAATTCCCCAGCTTTCAATTGATATTGATTAAATCAATAATAACGGACTAAATTAACTGTGAAAAGTTAACCAAATATCAGAGTGTTAAGACAAAAACTTTGCTCAGGATTTTGACCATTTCAGTGATAAGGGGCTGCTTGAAAACCCATCCGCACGTCGCGCCCGGTTTTCTCCGGATAGAAACAAGCCTCTGTTATTGTAGACGATGAAATACAATTTAACCGCCATGACACAAAAGGTCAACTGGCTGTTGAGGGCGCCCCTAACCTTATGATAATGAACTTGATTATTGCTCTTCATTGTTAATACGAACGATACCGACTATTTGCAGTACATCTGTGAATTAACAATGTTACATTGGTGGAATGATTCTTAGCTTATTATATGCAGTATGGCAATTATATTTTTAAAGAGTATTTTTGTATCAAGATTTTATTGAAGATATAGTTTTATGTGCTCATTTTGCTCTTATTAAAGTTTTACCAATTAACATTTCGTACACTGAGTTGTTAATTTGTGTTCAGAACCCATAAATGTGTATTATATTACATGACTTAAAGTCACTATCAGTGATTTGCTAAATCAGAAAATCGAACAAAATCATCAAAAATCAGATTTTTGCATGTCTGTAACGAGTATAAGTACCCTAAAATATCCTGCAAATGATAAGGCCAGAAGCAACCTAATAAGGGCAAAACTTGATATATTAGTCGTTACTGTCCGTGCCGACACTTACTACAACACGTAACTGAATGGAGAGTCATATCTTTGAACACTGCCTTTTTCTTCTTTTTCTGTCAATTCTTCATTTGGAAAAAAACAACTTATGAGAATTCTACAGACTTATCCTTCACTTTTAAGCTATTCCTGCAAATTTCAAATATTTTGACTCTTTCGTATGAATCACTGATAGTTTCTTTAAAGCAACAGTCCAGCACATACAAATCTGAGAATATTATAATATCTAATATATATCCCTTAAATCCCGAACTACCATTTTTGGCCACTTTTCAAAACTCACGGAGCAAACCCCTTTTTTGTGTTTAGGGGGAAATTGCTCCTAGATCTAACAAGACAAATAACGCTACCTCCCTTTGATGCGATGATTGTCGGGTTGGTATGCATTTTCCAAGTAAGGACGTAAGGGATTATAGTTGTGATTAAAGGAATCCGCTATGATTGCGATGTTACAGCCGTCCCCGACTTACCAAACAAGTTGAGATTTCTCGACACTCTATCATCGAAGAGGATGCGCGTCTCGACATTAATATATCGAGACGCGCATTTTTTTAATTATTCGTAGAGTTAAGTTTTATCTTCTTTCAAACACCCTTAATATGTTAGCCAATGCTTTAGTTTTTCCACATTTTGACAATTGTAGTCCAGTTTGGTCTAACTGCAAAATTGAATATTCTAACTCTCTTCAAATTCTGCAAAACAAGCTTGCTCGTGTTCTTTTATCTGCTGATATTAGAACCTCAATTAATGACTTCATGACTACTTAAAACTGGGATAAAACGGGACAAAAATGGCAAAATCAGCTTCTTTTGGAGTTTCAAATCGTCTTAAAAAATTATGGCCCAGTCTTATCTTTATCTCAGTTTCATGTATATTTATGATGTTCATTCCAAGAATATCCGTAGTCAATCTTCCAACACTGTAATTCCATCTTTACATAATACCAGGCAGCGTAACACTTATTTTGAGGAGTACCAATTTGGAACAGCTCCCGATGATGCTAAGTTAATTTATTTCTATGAAAATAATACTTTTAATCTCATTTCGAGGTGAGTTCTGTTATATTTTGTCCTCTTATGATTTTGAAATTACTATTTAAAAATGGATATTTTGTATTTTGCATTGCTTGTATATTCGGTATGTAGGGTCTCTTTGAGACCAGTTTGGAACTGAACCGAGAACCGATAAATAAAGATTTATACTACTACTACTACTAATTACTACTACTACTACTACTACTACTATACTACTACTACTACTTACTATACCCTAAAACCTACTCATACGGATATATCATTATTGATTTCTTCTCTAATCACTCCGTTGAACACAAGTCCGGGTGTGAGACAAACTCTGTTTCAACATCGCGCTGATCTGTGTTTCTGATCCATCGGATTGTGAGGAAGAAAAAGAGCACATTTCCCAAGCTTTTGGGATAATGCGGTTATCCTATGTGGTCATTTAAAAGAGTTGACAACCCCAGAAAGGATAAATCTAAATCCAAAACTGACCGTCGGCATTTTACCAAAAAGCAAAGACCTATATCAAAGGGGGGGAGGGGGGGTCTGAAGCTCTTAGTAAGTTGAGAAACTTTGCTGTCTTATGATATTAGGGTGTGTTTCAAACCTACTCGCACCCTACGCCAATTTCTAGTAGCACCTAAGGACAAAACGGAAAACAAAACGTTACTGTTAGCTAATCCCGTGTCGAGGTCACACCAGCCGGGGACATTGTTCTGAATTCTATATTGGGGAGAGCAACGCTTCGCTTAAAGCAATAACAGCACATTTTTTGAAGAGCGCCCCCAATTTTCAAAATTTGATATTTTTGCACAGTTTGTGGCGTAATAGTCTAGGAAAACTACACCTTGCGCAGAGAATGACTCAAAATGCCGTATTTATCATTAAAATAAGCCGATTTGGTAACTAGAATTGGGATCACAGACTGGACTGAACGGCAGAGCGAAGTCATGATGAAATAGTGCCACCTCAAGAAATTACCTATAATAGAATGACCTGAACCAATAAAACAATAGTAGACGTACCTGACGCTCTTTGCCGGCTATCCATATTGGAATTCCGTTTCCAGCACACGTTGATTATTATCGGGATCTCCGATATTAATTTTTCTAATTAAAAAAATTCCTTCGTTTGCGGACATCATGGACATTTTCGAGCGTAACCATTCACAGATATACTTTACTAGCCAGTTACAAATGAAACCGTGTAAAAATCTCAAAATTTTTGAAAAATTGGGGCGGCATCTTCAAAAACAAATGGGCGATTTCATGGTTTTTTAAGAACCAGATTTTAGAGCATCGTCCCCCAAGTTCAGTTTCTTCAAAAGGTCTCCCAAGCATATTAATATTGAATCTCCAGGACACAGGTGAATTTACAAGAGGTTAAGATACTTGACAGGGAGGCCAGATACTTTGAACGAGGGGTGAAGGAAGCCATATACATCAGGGTTAACCACCCTATGTCTGAACAAGGACGGGGACCGGCACAAGCTATTCCTAGAGTCTACGACCCGATTTTTAGGTCACATGTCCAAAAGGTCATGAGCTCTGAATCGGGTCACTCTGCTGATGAAAGTTGTAGTGATGACAACTGAAAATGCCAGTAGGAAAATTTAATTGTGTTAAGAACAAAAGTTGAACTTGCATCTCATTTTAATATACCACCTGTAGACAGTGGCGGCGCCAGACCTCTTTTTTTTTGGGTGGGGTGCATTTCTTTGGATGGGTGAAGTGAAATTCTGGGGGGTGGCAAAAATATCAAAAATCGCTAATTTCTGTCAAAAATCCGTCATTCTTCTGTTCGGTCGGGGGGAGCAAATGCCCCCCCCCCCCCTCGGTGCCACAACTGGTTGTAGATTAAGTGCGTTTAGCGCTCTTGCTTTTGCAATCCGTTATGGTACTATTCCAAATAAATGTACGCCATTATTTTCAATGACTTGTAGAAGCTGTACGTCTCTGTTGCACGTATCTAAACCTCTCACGAATCGTCAAAAATGAGGGCGTTTATTCCACTTGAACTTCAAACAACCCGATTTTACCAAAACAATCCCATGAAAACTGTTCACCATGTTAGATTGGCTCTCCAATACCAACAACATGAATTTGTAAGTTGGTGTTATTCTCCAGGCCATCCTTTCCTTTTTAGAGAGTTTTTCCATCGAAGATGGTATAAAATTGGAGTAGATAAAAGTCACAACATTGCAAGTTACCCTAGCATAATGTGCAGCAAGCAAATGATTGGCAGAATATCACAGTCATGCACAGAGTTCGGTGGTTGTCTCATGTAGCAGTGCAAGTTCCTCTGGTTCCCATTATTTTACGAATTAAGGACATGGTACTGCAACTAGGAATTTCATTTACATTTCCCAAGCAGTTAGAAACAAAACTTATGATTGGCATGACAGCCCACCCATCACAGTTGATAAGTTCTCAGTTCATTAACACGTAATGGATGATCTGACCCATGGTCTTGAGAGTACCATTAGTGTACATTGCCCAGATAACACAAGCGTTGAGATTTAAAACTTGTAATTTCAGTTTGTAATTTCAGTGTAATGAGTATTTTTGATTAATAAACTACCCACAACGTTCCACATTGCTGAACAGTCGTAACAAGGAAGTGTAAATTAAACAAATGAATTACTAGCAGTTCACGAGATTATTTTGTGAATGAATGAGGGCAATGAATGAATTGTGGCAAATTGGCCAAAGTACGGTGTGAAAGTGCTGGGGAGGGGCACTCACCTATGAAATGGATGTGGGTGTAACATTGGCGTTTCCCAAAACACGGGCATTCGGTGACGGGACTGCAAAAATAGGGTCAAATTGGGTGTATTTCATATTAAAGGTTGATGAGGAGTATGGTTGATGCCTGACCAATATGAATTGTGGTTATAAAATCTCTCTAAAAAAGAGGGTTTCCCTTGACCAAGTATTACATAACATATAAGTACAAACATCCTTCGCGAAGCGCTGGTTTGTCTTTTAAAAGACTCTTCTTGTATGGATTGAGACCCACGTTTGTGAAAAAAATATACACCATCTTAAAGACAAATATATCAACTCAGTCTTTGCGTTCATTTACTAACCACTTTCACACCTCCCCCATGTTTTAAGGTTTAAGAAAAAAAGACTCAGCATTGATATAACATGTACAGGTAGAACCTAATCAGCTAAGACCAATGCTAGAACAGACCCCCTATTTACGTCACCCAGGGCGCTCACTCAGAAAGGACACTTCCTCAGGTAGTTAATGTATGTCACTGAAAGCATTCGCGAAAACCTCTGCTACATTTTCAACATTTTTCCCATCGAAGATGGTTTAAAATCGGAATAGATAAAATCCATACATGCCAAGTTACCCCTAGCAATATGTGTAGCAAGCAAAATGATTGGCAGAAGATCACAGTCATGCACAAAGTTGGGTGGTTGTCTCAGGTACGCCAGTTTGCAAAAGTCCTCTGGTTCCATATTTTAAAGAATTAGGGACATGGTATATGCCTACTAGGAAATTCAATTACGTTTCCTAAGCAGCTAGAACAAAACTTTTGATGGATGATAGCGCACCCATCACCGTGGATCCTTCTCAGTTCATTGGCATGTAAATGGATGATACGACCCATGGTTTTGAGAGACCATTATGTGTACAATGCCCAGATAGCAAACTATGAGTTACAATTGCTCATCAACAAGGGCACAGTTCAGTGGGTTGTACTTGTACATGCATTTGACATGAACTGATCTTGTGTATTCTAGGTATCATATATTATACACAAAACTCGGGGTGTGTTTTCTAAATACACTTGTATGGAAAAGCTATTGAAGGTGCCACAGGAGTTGTACTTCATTGCCTCATAGGTCAAGCATTGATTTTGAAAATTGTTGCCGTAAGTGCATTTGTAATTTTTGTGCATTGGACTGTGGTTTAAAAATATGTAGAACCCCTCTATTTGAAAACAGGGGGCATCACCTATGAAAATGGATATGGCTGTATAAAGGCTGGCATTTTCAAACCGTGGTATTTGCCAAATGAAAGGGTTGAGCATGAGTATGGTTGATGCCTGAAATATAAACTGTGCATGTGTGTATATCAGCTCTCTAATATAGGAGAGGGTTTCCTCTGATCTCTGACTATTTACACTAACACATTAAGCAAACTACATCCTTGCTAACGATGGTTGTCTTTTTAAAAAACTCTTCTTGTTTATAACATCATATCCATCGTTTTAATATTTTCGCCTCCGCTAGTGTCCTCGCGTATGGTATCAGTCATAAAATATTAAACGCCTACTCTTTGTGGCAAGTTTTGTGTTAAAGATGAATAAACCCAAAACTAACCAACTTATTCATAAAACAATTATTTGTGGATTTGGTACATCAAGGGTAGTGTTCCCCTATTCACCTCTGTGGTGATTCAGCCATTATTACGAGGTATATTTTCTTTTCAAGCGCTCTGTACACCTCGACACCGTTTGCTGAAAGTTCAAACCGCCACAGTCGAGGCGTCCCCCTTCATTTCAGTCGGACTATACTTCATCCTTTTCCACTGGGGGATTTTCCACGGGCATTTTTGGTATATCAAGCCACTCCAAACAATAATTATAACAGGACCATTTCGGCGTATCTGCCGAAAGTGGGGCTTGTTCGATATTTCTTAATTAAAATAGAAACTGTGTTGACCTAGATATGGCTTTCATCCTCAAGAACCGGTGGTTTGACGGATGAGCAATTATGATGCAACATCTTCAGAACGTTGAAGACAATTTCGCCTCGGAGGTTTCGAACAATGGGTTTCACCAATGCCGTTCTGTTTCTTATGTTTTTACTCTTCGTATTCTTCCCGAGTGTGTTTGGCATCGAAGCAATATCACATCCTCAACCTACAAATGTTACCACAGGAGAAACCGTTTTTCTTTAACGACTGCAAATGAACCAAGTGTGAGGAAAACATTATAGAATGGTACATACATTGGGATTCATACGCTTTGTTAAAAGCCAGCCGCCAGGATACAGGCATGACCGCTGACGTGAACGGACCCGACCCGGCAGAGGCATATATTAATCGCGGAATACCAAGTTAGCCACTAACCCAGATGGATCCAAAATTCACTATTGCACATTAGAAATAAATGACGTTACTTTGAATGACACAGGATATTTTGGATGCACACACAGGGTAGATCCTGATAACAACTTTCGGACTCTTCTTGCAGAAAAGGTAAAACTCTTCGTTGTTACACTTCCTGATAATGGTAATCCAAAATGCGAACAGACTGACAATGCAGGTACAGAATTTATCAGATTAACATGTTCTTCTACTGGTGGTAGTCCACCAGCTTCCTTAGTTTGGTACAATGATAAAGATGAAATGATATCTCAACCACAGAACCACACAGCGGTTTATTACAGATCCAGATCAGATAGTATAAGACAATATAGATGCGTGGCTACCCATCCTGGGTATCAACAACCAAAAGCATGTTCAATAAGTTTTGACCAACCAACGACAACAACAACAACAATAATAACAACCTCACAAAGTACAACAGTAATTGAAACCACCGACATTACTACTGCTACGATAAAATCGAATATCTCAAGTACCAAAGAAACAATATTGACTTCATTTGAACAAGAAGGAACGAATGCTAGTAGTACAGCTAGCACACCAATTATCTTAACAAAACATCATCTACCGCCTGTACGCAAATCTCCAGAAAGAAATTTCTTCATTCCAATTGTCATTGGTGCTTCTGCTGGTGCTCTCTTCCTTCTCCTTCTGCTTATCATTCTTTTATCACTACTTTGTCGCCGAAAGAAGAAGAAAAAAGAAGTATCAGACCAAGAACCGATCCCTGTGGATGCTCAGGAACTGCCATCTTTGGAAAGTCCTACTCAGCCTGTTACAGAAAACCCTTACGCGGAATTGGGAGGGTCACCACCTCCGCCCACCACCGTACCCGATAACCATGATTATGATGATCCGATTCTTAAGCCTTGGAAATATCACCCGGAACTTTTAGATATGTTTGCAGATAATAACGGTTGTGAGGGGATATTCAAGATGGCGATCAGGCTGGAGCAACTGGTTATACTCCCCCATCATCTGAAGGTGTCAATTACCAGGAATATGATGTCGGTAACATATATGCAACTCGATTGTGATTGTTTTTCAAACTATATAGAACAATAAATCTTAAATTTAACAAAAAAGGAGGCTTTCATTTTAGGGGCCTTTTTATAGGATTACAAAAGACTTATGCAATACCATTATTTATCCTAGATGCTTTTATTCTATCGTTTAATGCAACTGTTGTGAGCTACAAAAACATCCACAAAGGAATAGCGTCTACCAATGAGTTTCCTCCAAAGAATTCCATTTGAAGGTGTGTTTGATCATTATAGTGTACTTATAATGTAGAAATGAAGGGTATTTTATCGCCTTAGGTTTACAGATTTTTGATTGAATAAAACAGCTAATGGAATGCTATATAAGGAGTACTTGCTTATCAATGGGTGCTTGATATTATTATTTGTTGCGTGGTATATTTGTACTCCATTGCAAATCGATAATTGGCCTAATTGCATCTTAAGGCGAAGTTCTCTGAGTACAAGGCAACACTGCTCACTACTTAGAGCAGCAGCCCAGAAGGTTTTGATCAAACGAACGAGACACCAATATCTAAACACGGGAAAATTCAGAAAAAATATAACTTTTGCAAATACGAATGTCTGCCGGAGACCCGCTGCTGCGTGTGGCCCCAGGAGAGGGGTAAAGTTACTATGGGGGGTCAAATATTTGAACTGCTCTAAATCTAATGTAATATAGCTCAAATATTCCTGAGGTAACCAG
The DNA here is from genome assembly GCA_023653785.1 of Ophioderma brevispina. Lineage (NCBI taxonomy): Eukaryota > Metazoa > Echinodermata > Ophiuroidea > Amphilepidida > Ophiodermatidae > Ophioderma > Ophioderma brevispina. Next base: position 26,735 of record JAMKCH010085519.1, read on the forward strand.
GAGCAAAAAAGTCAATTGGGTCACATGAGTGTGATGCCTCCTTTCCAAGATATTTGGGAAAATAGGCTAAAGGTCATTTGTTTATTCAAGAAAGGTCACCCTTTGCAATACCCAGATTTCTTTTTAAAAAATATTACAATTTTTTTAATGATACTGGTTCCAAATATGAAATGCTTTGGCACTTACGGCATCTTATTGTTGGTATAATGGGAGGGGGTAGAACATTCCCTATAGGCCTCTATGGGGATGGGCCATTATACCCCTCCCTATTAAAGGGAACCAACCCTATGCAAAATAAAAAAGCATATTTTGAATCAGTATCATTGAATAATTTTTTTGATATTTTTTTACAAAGAAATCTGGGTATTGCAAAGGGTGACCTTTCTTGAATAAACAAATAACCTTTAGCGTATTTCCAAAATATCTTGGGAAGGAGGCACCACACGCATGTGACCCAATTGACTTTTTTACTCCTGGTTACCTAAGGAATAATGTGAGCTATATTTCATTAGATTTAGAGCAGTCCGAACATTTGAACATTTGTAATAATAATAATGAGGTAAATGCAATGGAATTCCACGACAAACATATTGTTAATTCTGCCATGTTGCTCAAGTAGGCTGTCGTTTTCTTATATTTGGAATAGGTAAAGTGATCACATCTCAATAACAAGGACCATTTTTTTTATAATTACCTCAATCCCCCAATCTATGAATGCCCTGTTGATAACCTGATCAATGTAATATAATGAACATTCTGGCTCGAGAGGGATTGAAATTGCTTTAATACAACTATCATGTTACTAAAGCTACTATCGCCAATATTATAAACAAGAATTATTATACGTATAGAAGGAGGAGAAGGAGGTATTAGTATTTAACGACACACCAACAATCTTGTGTTATATAGTATCATGAAGATATTTTATTTCAAATTTCACATTACATCACTTTAAGCTTTTTACATCATATACACGTTAGGGAAGAAAGACCAGTTTTAGACGCAGAAGGAAACCGGAATACACGGAGAAAATCTGCGAGGCCGAGTATGAACTGCCATAGGTAAACCAAACTTACATGAAATTGCAGGTTGGACCGACGTTCGAACCTCGATATAGTGTTCGTGTATTAACAGACCAATGCACGCGTTAGTTTGACATGGTCATATGTCATCCACATTTTACCAATTCAGTAAAACAATCTCCAGTCATGAAACTCTAAAAAAATCGCTATAGAAAAGAAAACGCACCTAAAGGGAATGCACAATTTTGCTCCAGATGGTGTTTTGAACCAATCCCATAATGCATTGCAGTTTGCCTATACTGTACTGTGCAAGACTCATGTCAGTACTTAGGGATAAAAAGTGTACAAGAAGCTAGAGGACCACAAAACATTTCATGATCATGCTAAAAATTCCATACTAAGTACTAACACTTTGGGAGCGAAAATGATTTTAAAAGTCAGGGTTTTTATGTGTTAAGAATAGGATTTCGGTGGGGTCACATGACCCGATGAGGTGAAATTTCCTCAAACTGCTGCATTGTGGGATTGACTCAATACACCCTCTAGTTTTGCTCCTTGTAGAATTTAATTTCCGTTGTTTCTGTAAAAGTTTTGAAAGACTTTCCATGTGAATTCCGAAATACCCAGCTAGTCGAAAGGTAACTTCAGGGACTACATCTGGTGGACTAAAACCAAGGCTATGGAAATACCTTAGATCTATCATGAAAACCAAATCATTAAAATGGCTATAATGATCTTTTCTTCACATAGCTAAATGCCATAGGTATTTACTTTTACGCTATAAATAATTTAAAGAAGTTGTAGGAACACTTGTTCGATGGATATGCTTGTAAGTTGTGTACAAATTGGGCGCGTTTATGTGTGTATATGTGCAAGTGCGGAAGTGAATATAAATGTATAATTCGTGCGTATATACTGAACTTATTGTTTTGTATAAATCTCTTTGAAATAAATAAGAGTCATGTATTATTATACCTTGGACAAGAAGTATTAATTGGTTTGTTTGTTTATTCGCCTTGTTGGAAACAATTGGCGTCTGTTTCTCTTTTGTTGGCATTTCATTCCGTTTGATTGTTATCCCTACCTTTACGATTGACTTCACACAGGTTTTCTATTATTTACAATTGAATTAATAATACTAGGTATTTTGACCCGGGTGCCCTCGATGCCTTTTGTGAGCCTTTTAAACTAATACACTAAAGCTGAAAATAAAGGAAAGTGCCTCCGAGGCCAGTGCAGTTTTGTTGATATCTGCATTTGTATAAACGGGCGGAATGTTGAACTTTGGATCAGATACCTGTGACTTACGTGTATACCTAATATATTATTATCGACTATACTTGTTAATACTTGTATAACAATTTGTGATTAGAAACACTAGCGTTCCAAAAATGCTTAAAGCCACTATCAGTCATTTTTTTTATAAATTCAAATTGCCGATTTTGTCTCTAAATTGCTAGTGTTAGGTCATATCAACACCTAATATTACTTTTTGTTGTGAAAACACACTTAAGCATTTTAAACCGGTCTTGAAGATGCCGTTTACGACTATTTCTAGACCTAAAAAACTCGGAACCCTACTCTTTTTAGTAAACAAAGCATAAAAATGATAATATCTTGACAAATACGGCATATTACGCTTAGCCACTTACAGAAGTCTTTACTGCAACAATTTCCAATACAACAGTGCAAAAATGGACTTTGATGAAAAATAGGGGCACGATTTGTTTACATTGTGAACAAATCGCTGATAGTGGCTTTAAACAATTATAGATGGTATCGCTTGCAATTTAGCAAGCACTGTCGGACAATTATAACATGTGTTTTGTCCTTTATTATTCAATATAATGAAATGAAAATGCAAAATAGTACACCACAACAGATGGTGCTCTCTTTTGGTTATGCTGGATGACATCACTATGAGTTACAATACGCTCATCCACCAAAGACACAGTTCAATGGGTTGTACTTGTACATACATTGACGTGAACTGACCGTGTGTGATCTGAGTATCATATATCATACCCCAAAACCAGGGGGTGTATTTTCTAAATACATTGGTGAATGAATGCTACTGAACTGTGCCAAGGGAATTGAGATTTTACTAGCTAATAGTAATATTGGGTGTAGCCCACCCGCTGGGTTTAATTCACCGAAATTAATATGCAATAAGGTAAAGTAGTGTGTTATTTAGCGATTTCGCGCTCTTTTGGATAGGAACTATAAATAAAGTAGACTTAGTAGAGATTCCTATCATTGTTAGAATATAAAAGTAAAATATGGGAGAAAGAAAATCAAATGGCTTGGGAGACAGAGAAAGGGGGCTGGTAGGGAAAGATGGGGACTGGTAGGGAGCGAGGGAAACAAAAAGAGATCGAGAAAGGAAGGTGAAGATGCATCCAATTATACGGCTTGCCTCTGAGCTCTGCAAAGGTTCTTCTCTGACATTGATTTCAGTATTGGAGTGCTACTTACCTGATTTCTCATTGAGGCTAAGTAGTGAATCATTTCTTGACGAGAAATGTAATGCAGGTCATCTTATCTTTTTCAAGTAATGAATGACTGCACCAGTTGATATTGTATGATTATTACACATTATGAATATTCATGGTCTAATCATGCTATTCCATTGGTCGATTCCTATTACAAGTACTATTTCCTTGGGAAATTGTTCTATTTCTCTGCAACCTCCTCCAAAGAATCACAGTGAGGTGTAATAAAATAAATATTTATGGTTTATATCAGGGAAATAGGGTGCACTATTTTCTCTTGGTACTAGTGTGGTCCCTGGGGTTTTTGACCCGGAAAAAATTGTTTTTGAGCTGATTTTTGCACCAAATAAGCAAAATGCATCATACAACAACCGCTTTTAAAGTAGATGTTGATGATTTTAGTGTTTTTGAATATATTTTGGGGGTCAAAGAATCCAATCATGTACAAATCTAAATCACTGATGACTTCCTTCACGCCAAAATCCAAAATGGCCGTCATTTTATATAATTAGCTATATCTCACGTTTTTGAATATGTTTTGAGGTTCAAAGAATTCAGTTTTTGTTTAAATCTAAATCATTGATGTTTTCCTTAAGTCAAAAATCCAAAATGGCTACCAAAATGGCTGCCAATTTGCTGCCATTACATATAATTATCTTCTCACTGACATATACTTTCCTTTGCAGTATCCTGCAAGGAAGCTCGGTCAAACTGTCGCATATATAGGAGGGTTGTTTAAAGGCAATAATCCCGAAAAGGGATTGTTCTAATTACCAAATAGTAGTGATTTTAGTTCATCTTTAGTCTATTCGAAAGAATGACTTGGGTGTTATGTTATTTGAACTTAATCAGAATGCAATTTCCCAAAACTGCACAATGAGAACCAGTACGCCGCTCAACATAATACTCATTCGAAAGAATGGTTTAAAAAGTTTAGTATAATGCAGTTTTCGTATACTTTTCCCATAAACGCATGATTAATTATAGGCCTACACAAGTACGTCTTGCCAGAAATGGGCATAGAAATAGGCCATATATATTTCTATTTTTACAACCAAGTACCAGAAATGGAAACTGGAGTGTGAAAGAAATGTATAAAAGATGAATCCCAGAAATAACATTTGGGTGTGAAAACACCTCAAGAGGACTTCCTATTACATAATTCAGGTTCCGTTTTTTGCACCCGTCCCTTTTACAAAATTTCTCTTTATTTATTTATATCTATTTATTTATTCACTTATTTATATTTATTCATTTATATAATTATTTCTTGTCATTTTGTTATTCGCTTATATATATTTATTTAGATATAATTTATTTGTTTGTTTGTTTATCCCTCTTTCCTTGTTCTGAAGTTAAGATAAAGCAAATTATATGTAATGACGGCCATTTTGAATTTCAGCATCAAGGAAAACATGGATAATTTAGATTTAGACTAAAATCGTCAAAACATCTACTTGAGAAGCCAGGATATAGCTAATTATATGGAATAGCAGCTATTTTGGCGGCCATCTTGGATAAAAAAATTTCCCCAAAGGGGATTCATGGGGATTTTGGATATGTTGTTATATGATGTATTCTGCATGTCTGGTGAAAAAATCAGCTCAATAACAATTGTTTCCACGTAGTATGTGTATTTTTTATTCAGGGACTATACTATACTGGCTACGGGCCTCTCACCCCATAACCTGATAGACTGGTAGCCAATACATCGGAAAAAGTGTGCCCCATTTTCCCTCTAACCATGTAGCATTTGTATACTATTATGTAGTTGTTTGTCAAGTGTATTTCGACTGCAGGCATATTCTTTAAATGCACTTTCTAACGGCAAAGACAATTAATGGCAAATGCACCCTTTGACATAACCCTATGAGACGTATGCAACATTATATAGAATAATAATGCACTGAATGACCAAGGGGAAAGGGAATTCTATTCATATTACAGCATAGCCGACTAAAAAGTGACATTGTCATCTTCTTACTAAACAAACGAACAGGATACACTTTCTCTACACCACTGTGGTTAGCAAGGATAACAAAAGACACAATAGCGAGATATATAACAAGGTGATCTGACTCATCAAATGCCTGTGGTATATCGACCATGTTTGACCAAGTTCAAGGTTTGACATCATTTTACTGATGTCATTTGTTTTTGTATTAACATCTGATGGTACTTAATGAAAGGTATGATGTATTAGTGCAAATAACATTAAAAGAGTTTCAACAAAAAGAGATTGGAAATATTTTAAATTATTTATGGAGAAACTAAGTGCTATGGTCAGGATCTTGGCTCATATGTTTTTTATCACATAGACTCCCTTTCAGAATACCAGCCTAACGTTAGGGTTAGTCTTACATGATTGGACCTTTTTTCTTGAAACATACTCTAAAAATGTGCTATAACGGGCAAGTACTCATGAATGGGCCGAAATGATCCATCTATGAGGAATTTTCTCACCCGTTACCTTTAACTTTCACAGTATTTTGAAAGGAAATAAGGTCTACTCATGTAGGACTCACCCTGGTTTAAACCCAGATCTAAAGTTAGACTCCCTCTCAGAATACCAGCCTTAAAGATTAAAAACAATTACTGCTTATAAAATGTTAAATATAACGTGCAATTGAGGTACATCTGTTGCAGTCCTACCTGACAAACCATTCTAAACACATTTTCCAATGCCTTCAAACTATTTTTTACAATATTACGATTAGGAAATAAATCTTGAAAATATTTCTGCTAAACTTAACTTAAAAGTAAAATTACCTCTTTCAAATTGCTTTCAGTAATCACTCTAGATTAACGGAAGGAAAATTGTACACTAAAAATGATGGAGTACCAGTGCACTTGTTTTAGAGTGAATTTCACTTTTCTGTTTTAAATTTACTTTTTTGAAGAGTGAATTTCACTCCATTTGGTGATGTAGGCAATTGGGGAAGAGTGAACTTTTACATTCAGAGAGTAAGTTTTTAAGAATTTCTAAGATATTTAAGAAGCTTTCTGAGCACCATGATCATTTTAATAGGATTCTGGCAAGGTTTATAAAAATGTTTTGATCTCGACGCATAACCCCCGCAGAAGCAGCGTGACTATAAGCCTGCTAGAACTAACACGGGGATCCGTCTGCCACCGGTTGCAGTAAGGGATAGACGGTAATATTTATCATCCGCTTATGGATCAATCCCTGCAGACGAAAATACCCGATTACCAGCGGTTGTTACCGAGAGTAATCCGTCTCGGTGGAAGTAAAAAGTGTTTGGTTTTCCTCAATTTACCTGTTTGTTATCCACCGCCATTGTTTGAGAGCATGGCCCACTGGATAGGGTATTAGCCTTTGGGTGCTAGAAGTCCATGGTTCTATTCACGGATGGGCCACTTGCTGAGATTTAATCGGGTTCTTAGTTCTGGAATTAATCTGTACACGAGATATTGATTAAAATTAGAATTCGCTATCCCTCATGGTTCAGTTGCATTTTTGCAACTCAACCGTGATAATACGTCGTCCTTCGGAGGGGGCTATAAGCCGCGGCCCCATGTACAGAGAGCCATCTGTACATTTCACAGTCAGTTTCGAAAAGAGTAGGATGATTACACCTGGCTGTCCCAATTCTGTCCCGGTGAATGGACCCCAATGAAATTTAAGTGAGGTTGTGAGTTTGTTCAGAAATTATAGTTTATTTGCTATTGTAGGAAGAGCTAACTAAAACCAATAACTAGCCATGACGGCTTTCAAATAGAACTATAATTATTTTTAATGAGACCACGGCATGGTAGTAACCCATATGCACCCGATTGTAAAATAACCCATCATTACCTTGGCGAGTTCTAAGTTGACTGAATGTAACTACTCCACGTGATTCATGGTTCCATGGACATTTTGAAGACAAGAGTCCAAATATTCTGTTTGGTTTGGCTGGAATATGTGCACGTGCTCTGTAAAGAGAACCTGTGAAGGAATATTACGTATTACCTTTGGACAAACATAGACGACAGATCTAAATATATCAACTTTAGCCATTCGTTCTTTCAAATAAGAAGGTGACCCGGTTGGTCATGTTAGGACCCGTTACTTCAAGCAGTTACAAGGATGACGTTAGAAAATCCATTAGTAATATTATGATCAAAATTACTCTCACTAACTTCTGTCATTTCTATAAATAGAAATACTCTTCAACTCTTTATACTAAATTTTCACCAGAGGCAATTCAACACAAACTAATATTGTTGTGGGTATTTCACGTCACTAGTCAAATACAATGTTTAATCCTTGCACAAATATTTTCTCATACAATGCATATAACTTCCCTTATCGTATAATTTCACTCCAAAAATGAAATGTTTATACGATTATTAGATAAAATCAAACTCTTTAAAAGCTAATCCAACAACCGCATTCTAAAGTTTGAAAATATACAAACATACCAAGGAATCTATCAAGATCGTATCATTCATCAATCTGTCAAACATATTAATGGACAATGAAAAATGAAGGCATTATCAGTTTAATATCAGCTGTTGGAAAACTTTCACCATCAAACAAAGGAGCTATTTTTCCTTGATATCGATCTTGATTTGATTAGTTTAACATGGTTTGGATTTCTATCGATTATGGTTTTTGCATTGTTGCATTTCTATTTCTTTATCTCTCTTTAGTGGATTAACATTTTTATAGTACTGATGCCGATTTTCTTAAAAACAACGTGGACAATACTTAAATATCTACGTCCATCAAAAGCACAAGGACAAGTTGAAAGTAGAACCCCCCATTTTAATATATTGTATCTCTGTATTTTACGCTCCCGGCTCTTTTTAAATTTAAAACACAACTTAGCTTATGCTGCAAACTAAGTGCACTCCACAACAATTAGTTTCTCCCAATTTGAACTTTCGCATTTGATAGCGTTTAAAATATTTGCTTTTGTTCCATTGTTTTGTTGACCCTGCGGAATTGTTGGAACAAAAAGAGTAATAAGTTAATGTTTAATAAAAAAAAAAAATAATCTAATAGCCTGTCGGGATTGATGTCCAGGGTAGTCCGGTATAAGACGATTTCCCGGGCCTTGCTGAGCTGATAAAAGGAATACATATGACAATAAAACTTACATTGAAAGGAAAGAATTCCAAGAATTCTCCCATGCTGGTAGACCAGGTCTCCATGTTACTTGAAGTAAACGTTTAATTATGGCAACCTCCACGATCAAATCCTGGCGAGGTTTTCCCGCGCATGTCGAGTTTCACGCGATGTGTATCGAGTTTTCCTCGCCTATGTCGAGTGTACCGCGTTATATGTCGCGTTTACAGCGGTATCTGTCCAGTTTTCCCTCTATACATCGAGTTTTGCTCTTCTATATGGTGAGTTTGACATAAATAATCATGTCGAGTTTCCTCCTGTCCAGAAAAAAATCATGCCGAGATTTCCAAAATCTCGACATGATTTTGTCGCAACATGAGGCAAACTCGACATGATTTTTTTCTGGACACTGAGGAAAAAAACTGGACATGAAGTATGTCAAACTCACCATATAGAGAGCAAAACTCGATTTTTGTATAGAGGAAAAAATGGACTAGATAGCGCTGTATTGTCAAAACTCGGGAAATATAACGCTGGCCCACTCGAACATGAGCAAACTCGAGTTTGCTCATTTGAGAACAACAATCATGTCGAGTTTGCGCATGTTGAGAAAAAATCATGTCGAGTTTGCTATGTTGAGAAAAAACTCCCTCCCCCCCCCCATTTTCAGAAAAAAAATCATGTCCAGTTTGCACATGTTTTTTAAAAAATCCGGTCTATTGTGATGTATTCTGGACATTGATTTTTTCTGGGAACAGCTTTATGAAACTCGGCACATAAGAGTTCAAACTGGATAGGCAGCGCTCTAAACTCGACATATAGCGGGTAAAACTCGATTACGCGAGAAACTCGACATGCGAGGAAAACTCGCCATGAATTTTGATACGTGGAGGTGCCATATTTAATCTAATAGTTGCACCCCATAAGCAGCGAGTTTCATATCCTCCTACCGTTATAGAATGCAAAGGAAAGGATATAGTGAGTCACAAACAAAAGCAGTGGTGCTTGCTCATCCCTTGCAAAGAGTCAATTAGGAGAAAACCTAGTCTTCAGTTAATATGCTGGAAAGGGGTTTTCGCCACTCCTCCACGCACAGGCACTCCCGTCAAATCAGTTCTATTTTAACTTTCAGCAAATACTTTTTATAAAGCATAAGCAAACAAGTTTACACGCTAGCTCGAGGCTTTGAACCGCAACCTGTGATCATGAGTCGAATGTTTTAACCACCGTGCACCGTGAACACGTGTCCCTGCAACAGTAGAAGATAAACAATTAAAGGTGCTTGTTCCGATCGTTTTGGGGACCCCCTGATTTACCCAGAAGTAGTATCAATTTTGATTTCAGATGAAAGGCCGTATTTTTCTCATTGTCCTCCTGAAATTTCAGCTTCCAACTCCATTTCTTTCCCCAGATACTGCTGTTTTAATGGTTAACCATCAATATTAGCACAGTAGTGAATAGGGCGTTGCACTGTGCATTATCGCGTCTAGCATCAAAACCGCACGTTTGTTTCCCACTGTCAAGTGTCAGGCTCTCATATCAAATTGAGAACACGATAGACAAAAATCGGAGCAAGCACCTTTAATGAACAAAGATTTTTAGATGGAAGCTCATACTACTACAACTAGTGGCTAGTGGGGGTGATCGTGGTGGTGGTGATGGTGTAGCAGTAGTCGTAGTAGTAGTAGTAGTAGTAGTAGTAGTAGTAGCAGTAGCAACTAAAGCAGAGTAGCAGGCTCGTAGCCAGCTATGTTTAAAAACATAGTAGCTAGCAGTAGTAGCCGTAGTAGGTAGAAAGCGTAGTAGGCAGTGGAGTAGCATAGTAGGCCAGTAGTAGCGACAGCAGCAGTAGCAGTAGTAGCACTAGTAGCACTAGTAGCAGTAGTAGCAGTGAGTAGCAGAAGTAGCAGTACAAGCAGTAGTGCAGCAGCAGCAGCAGTAGCAGCAGCAGCAGCACAGAAGTAGGTTAGCAGCAGAGCAGACAGCAGAGTAGCCAGTAGAGAGTAGCGTAGTAGGCACTAGTAACAGTAGTAGCAGTTAGTAGCAGTAGAGTAGTAGACAGTAGTAGCATGTAACAGCAGCAGCAGGTAGCAGAAGCAGCAGCAGCCAGCGTAGCAGCAGCAGCAGCGCAGCAGCAGTAGCAGTAGCAGTAGCAGTAGCAGAAGAGTAGCAGTAGCAGTGAGGCAGTAGCAAGTAGTAGGTGTTAGTTAGAGTAGTAGTAGTAGTAGTAGTAGTAGTGTATAGTAGTAGGAGTAGGAGGTAGGCTTCTTGGGGTAGTTTTAAAAATGACATCATCTAAGTAGAACACACATTGAAATCCTACCATTGCTTGAATACATTGGTAATAATCTCCTCTTCTTTAATTTTTCCATATTTGGTTTTTATCCTAAGAAACATTTTTTGTTGTCATGTGAGCCTTTATTTTGTTCCTCTTCCAACTTCTGTAGTTCTGTCCACAATTTTCATTTACACTAACTTCCCTCTGCCAAATCTTTCCATATTTTCCCAATTCCTCAAGGAAACATATCTTTTTCTTCCCATATCTCACACTATTTCGGCATGATTTAAAAGATTTAATTAAAATCACTGGTTTTACCCATTCATCCGAAATTGTCACTCCAAATATCACATGATAATCTATTGTTCTATGCAATTGCTTTAATTTTGACTAGGTTCTTCAATTACACTTCCGTTTTGTAAATAAATTTATATGAATTATTCTTTTACCTTGTTTTCTTAAGGGTCTGTTATTTCCCCAAAGGTATCGAAATGTTACAAAAAGTTATATTTTTAAAAGAAAATAGACTATTTTAAAAATGTTCTTGCTCAAGAGTTAGATAACTGATCCCATGATGTTCAAAATCAATGGAATTCCTTGAATTCGGTAAAACCCGAATTTCAATACAATGTTTTCTCCCTCACTTGGAAGCATATACCCCGATTAAAAAATTTGAGTATTATCAATCAAGCTGTTTGGATAGTAAAAATGTGTACTAAAATGGCCCATAGGACAGTGTGTGTTAATTAACCCTCGTCTACCTGAGACATATTTTGTAACAAACTCCCGAAGGGGGGGGGGGTGGTTACCACCCACCCCATGTGATTTTCGTTACTGAACGTCCGATTCCTGTGAATTTGGTACCAAAGGATAGCGTAGAGTTTCTTCTTTCCATTGGTACCAAAATAAGTACCAACATTTCCATTCGTCACTATGACGTTCAGATGCTGAGGAAAGTCCGAAAATACTAATATAGGGTGAAAAGGTATATTTTGCCAATTTAGGGGACTCAAAACGCCTTTTATTCATAACCACTAAAATGCTCTTGGCGAAAATTGAATTTTCCCTAGTGGTCTATGGAATTGACAGTTTGCTGACATGCGAATTTATGACCGTCATTGTGACGTAATGCTAGGGCATGTTGGTTCTTAGTTTGGTATCAATGGAAAGAGGAAGACCAGTACACTGTTTAAAAATGTTTTTCCTTATTTACCAGACGTTACCTTTTAAATGACGGTAAACCAAATTATATTGAATAATCTTCACGCTCTTTATTACCATTATACTAACATAAAATTACAATTTGGAAGCAGAAAATGTAAATAAACAGTGGCTAAAAAATAATATACATTTGAAAAAAAGGTATTATTTATACGCCGCAGTGATTATATTTTCCGTACTATGACGTTCTTTAGTAACTTACTTGTTTTTAATGTAAGAATACGAACTATGAAATGTTTGACCTATCAAATGTGTTAAATAAACGTCGTACGTAACGTCATTAATTTAAAAAAACGCAAAATTTATTTTCCCCTATCATTTTTTAAAAATAGTTTTAAAAACGCTTTTCCTCCTTTTTGTATTATATTAGTTTAATTTGAAAAAAAAAGTGTACACACACCTTCTATATTTAATTTAGAATCGCTATCAGTTAAAGTTTATGTAGTGTAGTGGATAAGGTTTTAGACTGTCATCTTAAGGCCCCGGTTTGAATATATGTAGGTTATCGGTGTTCAGTTTCTTCATGATGATGATTATTGGTGTGATATAGAATGTGTACATTACCATTATAAAATGGTATTAAATCTTATTCTTCACGTTTCCCCTTGGTTTATTGCCTTTTTCTCAAATTGTTTGCATGAAATATAACTTTTTTACAAACACGTCGGTGGTAAAGTAAATACAGCGTTTGTATGATGTAATAGCGACAATGTTAAAATTTGGTGTTTTTAGGGATTGTAATAACGTTTTTAATTTAATATTGTTAACAAGTCAAAAAACCAACACAAGCTCGAGCTGAGATTTTACGCCGTTAGTTTACGTTCCATGCAATGGTTTCGTAATTTTTTTACGGCTCCAGTGATTTTACGTTCGGCATGTCGTGAGTCCAGCTGCCAGTCAAATGCCTGCCGTTTTTTACAAGTTTATTTCCAGTGTGTATCTATTGGTACCAACACCAAGTGGCTCGTGCTATTCTGTGTTGTGCTAAGCAGTTGGTACTTCTATCCCGACGGGGGGGGGGGGGGTGGTCCCACCCCATCCCTCATTTGGGATCAGCTGTATCTTACCATACCCCGGTGGGGATGGTGTTTTTGGATATGAAAAGAGCGGAACAGTCAAATGACAATTACATAAATGATTTGTTTGGCACCCAAAAAAGGGTTGTTTTAGCAAGCGGGGAAAAAACCCGAAGGGAGGGGGTGGTAACCACCCCCCACCCCCCTTTCGGTAGATGAGGGTTAATGTGGTAAACACATTTGAAGATCTTGTTGTTATGGACCTTAAATTTCACGGGAGTAAGGGAGAAATGTGAACTTTCTTCTGATACCCAACCATCTTAATTTTGATGGAGTAAATTGGGAGCAATAGGTTGTACATCGGGTTCACCCACCTTTACAAATCCAATTATGCGTCAGAGAAAAAATTCTTGAAGGTATTTCAGCAATTGAAGATTCAAAAGTAGATTCTACTGCAAAGATCATTCACCTGATTTGAGTGGATTTCTTTTATGAATATTCCGCTTATCAAATTAAACCAATGCGGACATAGACTTATGGTGGGTATTTGTATACGCATTCCAACGAAGTGTAATATAATTTATGAAAGATCATGATAATGAAACATTCAAATGAGATCCATTTTGCTCTATTCTGAACCAAAAGCCTTTCTTTTAGAAAAGCACACACTTTTTGCTGAACTCTGTACTCTAATTCGCCAATCAAAGAATCTTTAAACAATCTTAATCTTTCTTAAACCGGCGTTGTTATAAATAACCTTTCTTCCAATATTTGTTTAAAAGCTTTATTAAACAGGGTTTAAATGATTAAGTAACAATGATTTAAACATCTAACTACAAAGATGCATCAAAGCTTTAATCCATAAAGTGTAAACCCCTAAGCATGGTTTAAAGTATACTGTAATAATTTGTACACTATGGGCCGTATTCTCAAACGATGTTTAAAATAAACGGTGGTTAGGCCTAAACTGTGGTTAGCTAAACGCACAGTTTAAAAAAAAACCACAGGTTAAATAGTTTAACAAGTCGTTTAGCTAACCACGGTATTTAAACGCCGTAAATACCATCGACCGAACTGTGACTTTCATCTCGCCTATAATATTACGTGCGCGTAAACAATATTATATGTCAGATAATGCCTACCGTAGTTGTGAATGCTACGCAGGAAGTCCACGGGTAATTTCAAGAATGTAACGTTATGCAAGAAACTTTAGAATTTGCTCAGCGATGGAGAAAAAACACCGAACCTATCTAAACCTGTTGTATGTTGCTGTGTTGGAATTGCTATCCCTAAATACTATCTATACATGTTGAGAAAAAAATCAACTGAGGACTCGGAAAGAGAGATAAGAGAAATAGATGAGACAAATCGCATGGTCTAACCACGAGTGTCACATATAGCTGAAAATATCAGGCACTTGATGAAAGCGTGAAGTTAAACACGCCTTAAACTAGCCCCGGACCAAGTCTAAGTTTAACAACGTTTTAGACATGTTTAACGATGTTCGGCTTAAAGCAATATTAGCACATTTTTTTGAAGGGCGCCCCCAATTTTTCAAAATTTGGAGATTTTTACACGGTTGCATTGGTAACTGGCTAGTAAACTATACCTGTGAATGGTTAAGCTCGAAAATGTCTATATGTCACAAACGAAGGAATTTTGTACTAGAATAATTATTATCGGGATCCCCGATAATAATTCAACGGCTGCTGGAGCCTGGAAACGGCCTTCCAATGTGCAATAGCCGAGAAATAGCGCCGTGTACGTGTCTACGCTCATCTATTAGTTGTTTTAATAGTTCGGGCAAGTCAAGTTAGAGGTTATTTTCTCGAGGTGGCACTATTTCACATGGACGGTCATAAACGTAGCATTTCCAGCTCTGCCGTTAAGTCCAATCTGGGATCCCAATTCTAATTACAAATCGCTTATTTTGTGATAAATACGCATTTTGTAGCATTCTCGTTCGCAGGTATAGTTTCCTAGACAATTACCAACGTAACTGTGCAAAAATATCAAATTTTGAAAATTGGGGGCGCTCTTCAAAATGTGCCAATATTGCTTTAAATTTAAACAGCCTTTAAAGTTAACCATGCTTTGAGAATTGTGTTTATTTTAACGAGCGTTTAAATTGCGATTTAACCAGTGATTAGCATTAAACATCGTTTGAGAATACGGGCCTATTAGTTTAACATGGTTTAAATTTCGCAATCGTTTTGATAAGTTACAGGGTTAGTGAGAATGATATGGACCCAATGTTCTCCATTATTATTATTATTTTTTTTTTTTTTTGCAAATAGAATATATTAACGAAGAGTGGGTCTTTTATTATTTTATACTTATTGTTAATACCTTGTGTTCCATATAGGAATTTGGAACTTCAAATTTGTGCTTGTGATGAGAACTTATTATATTTGTTTAATGCGGTTCGTTTTCCAGTCTGCGCACGGATATGGCAAGCCAAATGCTCAATAATTCGATAACTAATTTTTCCGACGATAAGCTCAAATTTTCAGGTTAAACACTTAGCTGGAAAACGTAGGCCCGTATTCTCAAACGATGTTTAACGCTAATCACTGGTTAAATCGCAATTTAAACGCTCGCTAAAATAAACGCAATTCTCAAAGCATGGTTAAATTTAAACGTTGTTTAAATTTTAGCTGAACATCGTTAAACATGCCTAAAACGTTGTTAAACTTAGACTTGGTCCGGGGGTAGTTTAAGGAAAAAAAAAAAAAAAAAAAAAAACTTGTTCGTGATAAACTATGTTTTTTCAGCGAAAAAACTAAGTTTATCCCTGAAAAAATAAGTTTATCCCTGAAAAAATAAGTTTATCAGTTGAAAAACCTTGGTTAAACTTGATGAGAATATAGCCAAATGATAAAAAAAAAACATATTATTGTCACTGGTGTCAAATGTTCGTTTTGCCTTATTTAACAATGTTTGGTATTTGATTGAATACAGAGCTCTCTTCCACTTGAGAGTTAAAATGTATTTTCTGTATGACCAGAGCAATAATTTGACGCCAGTTTCAACAAAATCTGAGCAATGGATATTTTTCATCCCAGGGTGACCTTAAACCAGGCCCGTAACCAGGACTTTTTTGGGGAGGGGCGTTTTTTTTCAGTAGGGGACCTTATCCCCCAAATTCGCCCCTCCCCAAAAGGGAGAGGGCGAATTTGGCAAAAGTTTCTTTTACAGAAATTGTAACGTTTTTTCCGACAAAATAGCATAAAATGCCAAAATTTTTGGCTCGCTCCGCTCGCAAATCGATTTCTTTTGGCCTTTTTGAGTAATTTATTAGGGGATTTGGGGCTTTTAGAATTTTGGGGCATCCGCCCCCCCCCCTCGCCCCCACTAGTTACGGGCCTGTCTTGAACCTTAATATAACTGTACCTCTGTAACTAAAGGTCAGAACCTAAACAAACTATACTTTTTTAAATCCTTATGATACAAATACATTGGTGTACAATCATTTAAACAGAATTTGATTAGATTTCAAATTTACACCAGCACTCATTTTACTCCCTTTCAATGCGTTAGGCCGCTTAAAAACAGATTCTAGTAGCCCTCGCTCCTTACTTTTTAGGTTAAGATCAAACTTTTTTTTAATTTTATTAAATTGTTTTTAATCCTGATTTTTTATGGATGATAGTGGATGATAGGTTTAATTTAAAATTTTATAGGCCTCACCATTTTTTCTCATGCTGCTGAAAGTTGGTGGTAATATCAATTTTTGGTGAAACCGGCCATATTTTAGTATCATATAGCAAAAAAAAAAAATACAAACCGTCCTCCCTCCTCACTTTTCAGAGGCCACTGCTAGGCCTAATACATGTACCGTGTGTAAATGATGCGCCAAGTTACAAGTTACACTTACATACACATTATTTACTTAGCGGTGATGACTTTTCATCATACCACTATAAAAACATGCGACATTTTTTGTCGAAACTAAAAAATTGAGATTTACTCAACTGTACTCAATTGTTTGGATTGTCATTTTGCTTATTTTGTGCAAAATATGTGTTACTATGGTATGCTCTAGTGATCACTGGCACTGCTCACATCGGGAATCTACGTCAACGATGGCGAAGCCCGAGGTGAGCGAACTTCTAATTAAAAATTTTTTGTTTAAATTTACTCACTATTTTGTATCCCTATATATATCTACATTGAACTCGTATGTACATTTTATTCAACAGCACAAGTAGCAAATTATGTCTCTATCTCCTTGTTGGTGAAAAAAATCTTCCCATTTATAACCGTATGACTCTAGAAATTTCCGTCGACTGAGCTAGTATGTATCGTAAAATGTATGTGCTCGATGTGCGTACGTGGTAGCATCTGTGTAAGAGACTAATTATAATTGTTTCGCACTGCAAGAGGCGAATTTAGGGCACCGAGAGGCGAATTTATTCGTTGGATTTTGACATCAAAGAAGTAAAAAAATATGTGATTGGGATGAGTATTCTGACTCAGGATAGTCTCAGGTATTTATAGAATCCAGCTTCGATGGTCAAATGCTTCAAATATAGAGGGATAGGGGGAATAGGGGATCGTGTCGCTGCGGATAAGTTTTTGACCCGCAGCCTATGCTGCAGTACGGTAAAGAAAAACTAAAGCTTTGGGAATACAAATGTCACCAGACCTGGCGCTGCGCGATCGAGATCTGGTTCTAAACGGACTAGATTGCTCCTACAGAATTTTCAAAAACAATAATATTTTTGTTGCCCTTATGTAACTGCTAAAATATCATTACATCGAATTAGCAACATGTATACCGAATTCAAATAATATCAACTTCTGAAATATTTGGACATACCCAATTATGATGCCAAATCTCAGATGCTTTCTTTGACGTACTTTGGTTCAACCAAGAGGACGTATAGTATTTTCCCACAATGCATTCGTCCAATACAATTTTAGCACTGGTTGTCATGAATTTATAGTGACAATTTTATTGCTTGATCGGGATGAGTTCGGTCCATTTAGGTACTTTTTTGTCACTATAAATTCACGTGACATCCAGTGCAAAATTTTATTGGAAGAATTGCATTGTGGGAAGAACACTCTACCTTTTCTTGGTTCTACCACCACTCTGTGGGCACAGCTGTGCACAGCTTTCGTACTACTCTTATTTGTTTACTGTTACCACTAGAGTCCTGGCGGTTTTGGATGGGTGAACACATTGTTCAATCACATGCTTTTCGCGCAGGTAATTTCCCATGGATAATCTACGCCAGATCTAATTATACAAATTAAATTTAACAAAATTTACAGAGCGGTAAGATCGAAGAGGAATAGGGAACTCTCGTTACAAAATTGTTAAAAAGAGACACACAGATATTTCACAACTTCTTTTTGGGAATTTTTACTTAATGTAAGCATTGAAAAAATAGAATTAAGTCACAAGTATCTCAACTCTAGTCTAAATTGTCATATAAAGTTAAGGCGACATCCTCACTTTAAGCATTACAATTCGAGGGTCTCAAACTACCTCACTAATAATAGAACTTGTTCATACCCTATACCGTATCTACCGTTAAAATGTTAAAGGTGAGCTTAAGCGAGGTTTTATTACCTTTACATTACATCTGGACGACCTTTAACCGGGTATAAAGCTTTGTTGCCAAATTTGCTCAATATTATTTAGTTAGTATTTACCTGTGAACAATACCTTACGATCTCGTTAGATGTTTCAAACAGACAAAGGAATTATTAAACTTGAATTAGTAATTTTATGAACAACAAGTTGATCCACTATACCTTTCTATATCTTCTGTAATTTACCAGTATGCCATTTTCTCCATTGTAGAATATTGAATAATATTGTATTTTATTTCGAAGTATTGTGCTTTCGGGGTAGTATCTAATCATATCTCAAATCCTATTGAATTGTATACTTTCAGATCGAATTCTCCGTTCTTTTATGGTTTTGTGCTCTTTGGTTAACACTTGAGTTGGTCGCATGTAGCAATTCTACCAGATCTAATCATTCACCAAGGAATTCAACAAGATCGTGGAATCGTCTGCATACGAAAATAACAACTGTCGCCATCTCTCGAAAAAGGTGCTCAGACTTAAGCTCAAGAAATTTCAAGACCTCTATCCTTCGGCTTTTGGAGTAGTACCATTCGAAACCTCCGATTATGAAAGACAACCATATGATGATGAATCGAGAGACCATTGCCCAGCAAAGGAAGATAGAGATGAAGCATGTCCTTCCAAGTACATCATGAACGAAGATCCAGAGAGGTTCCCAAGAGTCATCCCATATGCTCAGTGTCTCTGTGAGGAATGTTTGAATTTACTGGATAGACAGTGTCAGCCGGTGTTCTACAACATGAAAGTGCTGAGACGAAATGGATGCGTTGGAGGAGTTTTTAAGTACGACATCGATGATGAAGCTGTGCCAGTGGCATGCTCGTGTATGAAGAACCGTGTATTGTAAGAGTGATGACAATACTATTTCAAATTCTGTAAATCCGTCCTTATATAATTATGTGTGTGTATATGCATGTATGTATGTGTGCATGTAGGTGTGTATGTATGTGTGTGTGTATGCATGTATGTATGTGTGCATGTAGGTGTGTATGTATGTATGTATGTATGTATTTATGTATGTAGGTGTGTATGTATGTAGGTGTGTATGTAGGTGTGTATGTATGTAGGTGTGTATGTATGTGTGTGTGTATGCATGTATGTATGTGTGCATGTAGGTGTGTATGTAGGTGTGTATGTAGGTGTGTATGTATGTGTGTGTGTATGCATGTATGTATGTGTGCATGTAGGTGTGTATGTATGTGTGTGTGTATGCATGTATGTATGTGGTGTGTGCGTATTTAAGTTTGTGCCAAAATCTACTTCAGTTGCAAACTTGACAATTGTGAACCTGGAAGTTTATTTATATATTTATCTTGCATTATACTCAGATTATTTATTATATCGAATATAATTTATTTATGTGAATTATAGTGTATGAAACACACTGTTGACAATTGTGAACCTAGAAGTTTATTTATTTATTTTGCATTATACTCAGATTATTTATTTTATCGAATATGTGAATTGTAGTGTATAAAGCATTACCGGTGAATCATGCAATACAACTTTTGTGCAATAACTCAAATAGTATTATCATCCTATTTATTAATCCTCAGCAGTACTTCTTTTAATATTTCATTTACTAGGTAAAGAAGGTATGATTTTAACTACTACATAATTTAACTTTCCAAGAATTCAAATTATTATGCATGGCCAAAGGTGGGCCCTAAACATATATGAAAAGAAGATTCTACCTGCAACCGATGCATGACGCGAATTATGGCCCATGGTCCAAATCGTTTACAATTGTTCACGTAACCTTACACGTCTAGGAAAAAGTTCCACCTAAAAAAACTTATCCTAACCTTTCATTCTAATACCCTAACCCTACTTCTAAATGGGGGTTCCAATTTATGGGGTTACCCGCGTCTCAGACAAGAAGAAATTTAAGAGCACTTTACCATAACCTTTGACATCAATAAGATGAATCTAGACAGATAATGGTTACACACGTAGACTCATACAGTTTTTTACGGACCAACATAGCCGTTTTCTTCGCGATAATGGGAATGTTTATGTTATTATATCAGGGAACAGACCTCATTAATTTCACACACATTCCTTCTTCAACATGTTCTAAAGGCCAAAAGAAATTGATCCTACTAATTTTTAACCAAAACTAAAATGCTATGCTTGCTTTTAGTAAAAGGATGATTTTTTTTCCCGGTAAGTGAAAAAGGAACAAATCACCATTTTTAGAACTCTGGTCTGGTTTCCAATTTTTGAAAAGCTATGCACACAAGGTACTGAGACAACTTTGTAAAGATTGCGTCTAATCGATCTAATCTATCGACTGAACAGATATCACCCTTCGTCTTCCACTTCCGCCAATTTTCAATTTCAACCAATATCCCCAAGTTTTAAATTATTGAATTAAAATAGCATTTTGCATTTTCCTAATGAAAAGCCCTGTTACTTTAATAGTCCTTGATTGGTAATAGTACACGGCAGACTCACCCAGAACAAGTATTCGCCTACCCCCGTCAATATATCGCCCTCAGTAACAGGGAATTTTAAACAATTGAGTATTAGTTTGCAGTACTCACTCGACCTTAAGCATGTTAAGAAATTTAGGGCTTTTCCCGCGTTGCGTCATATTCATATTCAAAACCATCATAGTGTCTTGTCACGCTATATAGTTTTCTCTCGAGAAAAGAACGTCATTTGATTTGACAGATACATATTTGCATTTGCCTGCCGACATTAGCCTACGAAATGTTTCTTTTTTTTAAGTATGTCACAACTGATACAGAATTCTTCCTCTTCATATCAACACTTCAACCAACCCTGACAATGTATCATGAGCCCAAACAATCCTAGCTACATTGAGAAGACATACTGAAGCTTGAAATACAAAGATTCCGAACAGACTAACTTTGTGCACAGGCTTTATCAAGGTAATAATGGACCCTGGATAGATGTACTTTTGAAATTCATTATAAAATACTATCAACATTCTCATAATCTTACAGCTAACAAAGGAAACTTAAGTCAACTTACGGTATCCTTTCAGCGTGTTCATTCAGCGAAATAACTTATTGGAATTGAATATCACAGTTTTTCAGTGGTAACGTGTATTTCTTATTTATCAAAATGTTCCCTGTATTGGCCGATTGTGTTATTTTAAATTTAAAAAAGCTGCAAATTGTATATACACATTTTCAGTATTTTGGCCTATTTATGAACCTATTACAATGTGTATATATTGCCGAGTATTTTTACTTTAGGAACTGATACAAAATCGTTCTGGAACAAAATAACTAAACGCATTCAGCGTGTCATTCTGTATGCCATGTTGTATTGGCTTTTACAATGTAAACATAAGGTTTTATACATATCACGTGGAATTTTCTTTTTCTATTCCGTTATGATATCATAAATGTATTTTATAGATTACAAGGGTGTGTTCAGCAAAGGAAAACGAAACGTTCAACAATGCTGACTCATTCTCTAAAGCCAAACACGAGATTAATGAAATCTAATTTGTCGAGTGTTAATAAAAAATAGTCCAAAATTTAAAGAGAGTTACTTAAACGTTTTCAATTCCAATATTTGATCGGAATTTTTTCGTTTTGATATAGTAACAACGGTTATGGTGTAATTTCCGTGTGTCAGTACGCATAAACACCACCATAATTTGATATCGAGGATATTAGACAGGTTGTAATTTTCTAAATGTAAGCCACCGATTTGCCTTTCACATAGTGATTATGATAAAGAATCAATATTTATATAAAAACAACGACTTTTTCAGTAAAATGAGGGCGGTATCTCGGGAAAATCTCTGATCAGCCTTTAACTTAAGCGGAAAGTTCATTGGGATTGCGGCGACTGACGACTGTCTCGCCATGATATCATATCTACCTAGGAGGGTTAAAGTATTTGTTTTACCTAAAACGTTTGAAATTGTCAGTGACGTCGTCTTTTGTGTTTCGTGTGAACATATTCAGTGACCTGTAACAGACCCCAGTTAACGTTCAGCTCTTATTATCCACGTTTATGGGGTTTATATTTTGGATTTAAATAATATTGTATACTTGCATCATCAGATTTTCGTTTGATTTATGTTTTTCCTTGTTCACATTACTCAGATATTTGTCCACTTTATTTCTTTCTTAACCCTCGGCTTACACTTTTTTGTCAACCCGGATACCAAAGGGGTGGTTAACCCCCCCCCCCCCCCCCTCTTGGAATTCGTTATAAGCACCCCACTTATGAATTTTTTGATATAGTGGAAATGTAGCTATGTTTTCTCTTATTTCTAATAAGACCAATATCCCAACGTACCTATTATGGCGTCCACATGACGTCATAAAAGCCGGGTGATTTGGCGAAATTGGCATTTTCCCCAGAAAATAGGCAATTCAATTTTGCGCAAAAGGTAGGATATCGGATTTTCATGCGGTTTTCAGCTCGTAAATGATGGCCGTTTAGACTAGTTTTACATCAATATAGAGTTTAAAAAGTCCCATAATGCAAAATATCCAAAATAACCACCTATAAACCCTTCGACAATGACGTCATAAACCACCCCCTATACCCTTCGGCGACTTGGACGGCTACCCTAACCCCTTGAAGGTGATACCTTGTCGATCATTTCACATACGCTAAAATGACTTGAAAGGATGAAAAAATGATTCCATGGAGCTTTTTACGAAGCTTTTGGCATTTTAGTGCACCGGAGGAAAGTTCACCAATGAGTGATAACACCCCCCCCCCCCCCTTGGTAAGACGAGGGTTAACATCCAACTTTTGTAAATAATAATAGGAATAATTGTCTACTATGTTTTCCTATTTATCTCTCGTAATTTAACTGACATATTGTGGATTACCCAGCATTTTAAATAGTTGAATCATATGTAAGAGTGCCGCTGCCATGGGGAGCCAAATTAAGCATTGTCATGCCAAGCAAATGTTAAATAATGCTAATATTCTGTTATTTATTGCAACGTGATTTAATTATTTACAATAAATATTCAAGCATGGGTTTAAAGGTATATATTGTGAGATTCTTGTGTGTGTGTTAATTCTTGAATGTGTTGTCATATTACTAAGTTCGTAGCATATGGACCACTGACCTCTATACACATGGATAGCGGGCTGCCGCACAGTTGAATGGTCGCCGAGTGTCACAACAGGAAGTTGCTTTTCTACCTTGGTAATGTGGCGGGAAACAATGCATACACCTGCTGGTGCACATATTCCACACAACTGTTCTATTGTTCAAATTCCTTTAACTTTGACAAGATGTATGCACTGTTTCCCACCATATTACCAAGGTAGAAAAGCAACTTCCTGTTGTGACACTCGGCGACTCAGACCGCTATCCATGTGTAGAGGTCAATGATATGGACACGTAACAACCAAGGGTTAGCCTTTTCGCCCACCATGTACCTTTACTATGCATGATAGAGAGCTACAGAGCTAGCAGTCTGGAAGGTACAGAGCACTGGCATTTGCCTTAAAACTTTCAACGTTGACTTACCTTAGATCTATTGGTCATTTGGCCTGAAATAAAAAAAAAAACAATAACAACTAAAAAGTTACAAAAAGGCCAAGAGACTAGTAACATTTATGACTGCAAGGAAGCGAGTTGCAATAAATCCAGACGAGTTGCAATAAGGATTTATATTGAGTTACGGTAAGGCCAGAAGGCATATACTACATTTTCAGAAAATGTTCCTTTAATTTGTGACCTTTGAACCCTATCTGTATACAATTGATTATATGAAGCTTCTACCATGCAGGACAACTTGTGAGCAAATCTGGTGTTGAAAGAATATATTTGCAGAAGAAGGAATTTATAAATGTTCAAAGAATGCCCCTTCCCTTTAATTTGTCTACCGTCTAGATGACCACAGAGCTAAGGTGTTTGGGGGATCCCTGGTGGACGTTAAACATTTTGGACAAAAAAAGGTTAACACGCGGATAAAAATTGAGAACTGTCCAAATTGAATCAATATGCATGTCCAATTACTCGCCTTATTATACGGAATCAAAAACTAAAAATATATATATATATATAGTTTGTCATACATCCGACCTCAAATAAGTACACTATGGCCCAAAAAGTCCAAAGGTCAACACACTATTAGTCAAGGTTATATTGTCAAATTTGACAATTTGACGATTTTAAAGATGTGTCTAATTTATTTGTTTTCCTGCACGACAAGGTTACTTTTGTAACTTTTAAGAGTACAAAATAATAGTCTAACCCTTGAAATGCAAAATGGCAATTATTTCAAGTTTAAATATTATGCCATAGCTCTTCAGAAAAAAATGAATACCTTATTAGGATATAAAAGGCAGGTTCAGTATTTAGAAATCTTTTGAAAACCCGCAGTGGACGGGGTGACGTTTTCAGACATCGTTAAAATAGCTTTGCGAATTCTTCCAGCTGATTAAGAATTGAAGTTGGAGTACTTGTGACAAAAGATTCGAAAGTTCACGCGGAGTTACTTTTGACTTAAAGCCTAACAACTTAATTGTTTCCGATGGCGTACCACAAAGGGTTAAAGCAGTGTATAATTGTTTGACAAGTTTGTCCTCCATATCACCCCTAACAGTCCTCGCAAATAGATGAAACCTATGATGTCAAATGTTGACATTCACGACGCCCTCAGTTGTTTTCTGCGGGTAAAATATTACAGTGGTTTCTTTGACAGACCACATAAAATCTTGTCATAAATTACTTGCAGAACCTTTCTTTATCTTCATCGGTCACAATATGCAGCTGTAATCATTTGCAAGAATGCTTAATAAGAATGATTGTATTATTTAATTTGAAACTAAAGTTACAGCAAAAAAACCCTTGCAAAGTATTGGGGATTTTGCCCGTCAGTTTTTCACACTCTCGTACACCAACAGGGGGCGCCACACACATCAACAGACGTCATATCATCTATACTCCGAATAAAAAATAGCGATTACGTCTATTAGCTTGCCAAAAATAGGTGTTTCGAGGGTAAATGCATTGTCTGTCGGGCCTCTTCTCTTCTCTTGGAATTCCTGGCCTTACTCACGCGGCATTCATGTCATTTCAAGTTTAGTTTATTCTCCATGTACAAATAATAAACTACACGGAACAATATTTTGTTGGAGGGTTGACCACGAAGAGAGCCAATCTCGTAAACTAGTGCTTTTTAGTTTTTATTTTTGGAGAGATTTTTCTTGAGAATTAAGTTTGTCTTTATGTAAAAATTTTTACGTTATATAATTGTTTTTTCTTTTCGTTCGTGATTAGGTATTAATTATCCTTAAAAAATATTTTTTTCTTTTGAAGTTCCGCAAGATTAATAATAGTGTGCATTTTAAAAGACAAATATTGTCGTTCATTAAAATGTCAATACTCGTAAGTTTAGCATATAAGAAAATTGATTGGCGTTAATCCAACCTTACGGTAAAAGCGGTTTGACTGTTTTCATATAATATAAACAATTTCCAAGCAATGATAATCGTTATTCGCACAAACCAAACATATTTTATATTTTAATATGTTATTCCCATTTACTTTGCACTGTTCATTCAATGATTCAAGGACATCACTGTTAGAAGTTATTGTTTATTGTTTCATATTGACGTAACAACCATAATATTTGGAGGCCTTTACGCCATACAAACATTTCCTAAGTTTTGCAGCTGTTTTCGCTTGTCTGATTGCAGATTTTTGCAAAGAAAATCGTACAGTACAGTAGTCTAGGGCACCTTAAAATGAAAATTTGTTATGCGTGTGGTTGAGTGGGTTTGTAAAGTCACTGCAGTAATTCGCGATTGGTATTGAAAACAAATATCCTATTATCCCTGCTTGAACTATATTTAGATATAATTTCTATCCTACGGTGGGTCAACGTGCTTTAAAGGCATTTTGAACAAATTTCCCCTTGAAATGAATTAAAAATAACAAAAATAACTATTTCAAAACCTTCCTGAAGTTTTGACTTTCAATTATGTGGTACTTTCTCCTACTAATATAGCAACGCATCGCAACTCTGTCTCTCATCCTCTCCTCTCTCTCCTCTCTCTCACCCCTCCACGATCTCTCTCCTCTCTCCTCCCTCCCTCCTCTCTCTCTCTCTCTTACATTTACTATTACACATCTTGAATTTATTCTTCAAGATTATTGATGGCACCTTTGGATTCTGTTACTTAGACCAATGCTACATTCAATCGTGAAGCAATTCGTCAAATTTTTCCCATTGGGTAGACCCAATTTGAAGCGAATGGGTAAGGGCGACGCACCTTAATCTTTTTTGAAGCACTACACAACACAACAAAAGTAACGTACAGGCAACATACAGTATTAGTGCTAAAGTTAGCTAGTTTAGTGCTGCAATCACATATAAGTTCTAACCAAAAACATTAACCTCAATACTAATTACTAATGCTAAAGCACAAATATCAGGCCGGTGCCCTGTGATCTGCAAAAATTAGGGGGCTCTAAATCCGCCCCTGGTTAACACTTAAGTGTATAAGGTCTTGTTACTCCCGGGGGGGGAACCCCTCCATGAAAACCACTTTGCCGATGAAATTTTTCACCAAAACTCTGGTCATTGATGGAGTACATCAACACGACCACATAACAGTGAAAAACTGAACATCGGTTGTACCGATTCAAAATGGCGGTTCAAAAACCGATTTTTTTCAATGCGCACCCAATTCCTCCGCCAAAAAATGAAAAACCACTTTCCCGGAGGACTTTTTCCATAACAATTGGCTCATAATAGGAAAACATAAATACATTAAAATTGCTGAAATAAAAATTTAAAAAAGTTTCTCCCGTACGATTTAAGGGGCAAAACAAATGTTGAATAGCGCCACCAAAATGCTTAATTATGCCTAATTAGCATAATAAGGCCATGGCCGATTTGATTTTTTCCCACCAAAATATGCGCAACTGATAATTAGGCAATTACATAAAATTTGGGCAAAAGTAATTTACCGTAAAAAAATGCCGTACGAAAAACAAAATGTTGGATCCACATGGACCCCCCCCCCCCTCTTTTTTTTTTTTTTTTTTTTCATATGTGGCGCGGTGCCTGAGTATGACGGTATATCTGTCGGAAAATCACGCTCCAGAAACGCTATAGTAGTGCAGTATAGACAATATTACGGAATAATAAAGCGTAATCTAGTTTTGCACTTTATTCCATTAAAGTCAGTCTGAAGCAGTTATCTAAGAAACTAGTTCATTTTGACATTAATAAGCAATTTAAAAAAACAGTTGTCTAAGAAACTGGTTCATTTTGACAAGCAAAAAATGTTCATTTTGACATTAATAAGCAAAAAAATGGCTCATTTTGACATTAATAAGCAAAAACTAGTTCATTTTTACATTTATAAGCAGTTCCATTTTGAATAAGCCATCGTATAAAGCAAAATTACATAACGCATAGTCTAAGTATTTCAGGTCGTTTACAATAACTCTCTTTTCATTACAATTATTTAAACATCAGTCGCCGTGAGCCTCGTGCTGTACAGCTAGTCATTTGAGGAAATCGCAAAATGTAGTACTATTATGACCATAGAAACACGAGGATGTCAACTATACCTAATAAGATAAGACATGTCGCTGAGAGAATTGTAACTGTTTTGCACAGTATGGATGTTGGCTGATCGTATCATTTACGTTGTTAACAACAAGACAGTTTTATGCGAAAATTAAATGTTGAAGCTTTTTCATGCACGAATCAATATCTAATCACGTTTGGTCTAAAGATTTCTTCGTAAAAGTAGTTGAATTTGCGGACTTCCAAAATCCGTTTCAATTCCTTGCTGACTTTACTAAAACGGGATTCGAACAATTACTGAACATTCGAGCGAGGAAAGTGGTCTCGTTATGTCTTTTAGCCTCCTGTGCTCAGTGTGACCATTGCTCAGAATTAGCCACGATTCCTATTTCTGTTTTTTTTTTTCGTCACTAACAACCTTTGGCATTTTCTAATCCACTGTCAAGAAACCATTGAACGTGTGAATTCGTGCACTGGAGTAGTAAAACAATTACAATTACAAATAAAATGTCTAATATTATTTCGATATTGCAAGAACAACTGCATTTCTTGAAATTTAAATTACTTAATTCTCCAGGCAGACATGGACGAATATTTATTAATCTTTTTCTGGAGATGGCCAGCGCCCACATGTGCGCTTGGCCGGACTTGAACCGGCAACCTCCGTATTACTGGCACGCGCTCTTGCCAGCTGAGCTAACAAGCCAGGATTGGTAGAGAAACGATAGATATCATCTAGGTGTTAGTTCCGAGAGGTGTCCATCGCTTTCCAAGCCGATAACATCAGAACGGGGTTAATATTGACCACAGATTCCAACATTCAAATTCTTCTTGAATCCACTGCTATAGAGTTAGAGAAAATAAACAATATCACATTTTAATATGAAGTTGGAATAAATATATCACCATTATATGATTTTTACCGTAGATTGGGTTAATTTTGGCCCCTTTTTGGCATTTTCTGACGTCAATTTGACCCCAGAGTCCAACATTCAAATTCTTCTTGAATCTACAGCTATATAGAAATTAAATACAATTACATTTTAATATGAATTTGGAATAAATACATTACCATTCTACGATTTTTACCTTATTCGGGTCAATTTTGACCTTTTTCGGCCCATAAAAAAATTGCACCACTTTTGATTTCTACATCCACCCAGGTGATGATCCACACATATGTGCCTAACACCTGGTACCATTAATTTTTTTCTATTCGACCATCTATGGCGGTCCGGTAAGTACGTATACCCTTTTCTAAAATTGAAAAAAAAAGGTGGCGCAGCGTTTGAAAATTCTCAAGACTGGAATAATACCGAAAGGCATTGTGGGAAAAAGGGATGCGGCCCGTAGCGATTGCGTGTTAACTTTTCTGTGTTTGCGAGCACCGAATTAAGTACCCGACAAGAACGTTCAATTTTCTCGCTAGGTTCTATAGGTTCAGACCCAATTACGATACATATCCAAAACAAAACATAGTAACGGACCCTCTGATGCAAAAATCTCCAAAGAACCCCTTCGTTTTCCGGAGATATTTGAGATTTAGTTTCATTTGCATGCATTCGATATGACGGACTGATAACGTTAATCTCTCGCGCAGTACTAATTTAGATAATATCTTTCGAAGTCTGTGACACAGACTACACACTTTCCGGACCGCCGTAGACCATCTACCCTAACTCGAAAACTAGAGCCCTTTTTCAAAGTGGCTGACGTACAAAGTAATACGAGGTTGCCGGTTCGAGTCCGCCTAAGCGCAACTTTTTTCAACACTTGTGTGCGCTGACAATCTCCAGGAAAAGATGAATAAATATTTAATAAGTTCCATACACCTCATTTAGTCAAATAAATAGAAGTAAAAGTAGCATGGACTCTTGAAGCCCTTGATATACTTCCAGTCGCAGCGAGCGAGTAGGGTGCGCAATACCGGATTCTGACCCAATATCCAGTGTTATCCTCAGTCAGCATGTAAATAATTGATAGAATTTCAAGGGGGCGTTATTTCAAATTTTATTTGAAACCGTTGTTGTTCGCCACACACTTCTCAGCAACACTTGAGGGGAAAAGGTTAGGCAAATTTAATTCAAACTAGATCGTAAAATAAGAAACATATGAATGCAAACAAAATAATGCTTTGTAGCGGGAGCCGCACCTCCGTCCTATTGACCGGTTGCCTGGGCAAGTTAAGGGGGGGGGCAGAACCATATGCTTCTCATAGTTAAAACGACACCGAACTAAGTTTTTATATATAGCTCACAATTCTATATTTATTATGACAACTACGTCCACACGGTTACAGCTTGGTAATGTACCTTTGATGTAACGGAGCCTGGTAGTGTAACCTGTTTATGTTACAGGATCCTAATGCAAGTTACAGGTCTCAGATTTATCTTAACTACGCAATTCTTTGGTTCCTCACACTCATTTATCAAATCAACTCATGGTATTCCTGGGCCTAGAACCCTATTCAATCTTATGCTTTCCATATACACCAAAATACACAATTCTGGGCAAAGGTCGCATAATACTTCCATAACCATGTATCACAACAAACATATTAATAGACATGCACCATATCCCTAAATTTATGATTTAATTAAAAAAAAATGCCAGGGATTACCCCTCTTGCACTAGTTCATGCATCATACCATATCACACTGGGTGCATCAGTATCATTTATAACACAATAGAAAAGCATTTTAGGGCAGGGGTTTTCCCCTTCTCAACATTGGACGGCATCGTAAATACATCCATAATGTACACCTGGGGTGTGTTTGCATTTACACACAATGCAATTTTGAATATTTTACTCATATATAACCAATAGCAAAAGCACTTGGACAGGGTTCCCTCCTCTGTGCATACAACCATATGGCACATGGGGTGCATATGTTTTCAGTATTCTGATATTTCTACAATATACCAACAACTAGAAAAAGCATTTTATGGGCAGGGGTTCCCCTCTCAGTATTGGACGGCATCGTAAATACATGTGCCATATACACCTGTTGCATATTTGGTTGCATGTTTACACACACATTGCAATTTTGATATTTTACTTCCATATGATAACACAATAGCAAAAGCACTTTTGGACAGGGTTCCCCCTTTCTAGGCACTGGCAGGCAATCGTAAATACATACTATATGAGACCTGGCGGCGCATGCGTTTGCATTTACACACGTTAGAGTTTTGATAATTACTTAAAGGTGTTTTCGTGATTCTAGCGCCTATTTTTTTTTTTGTTTATGGTTCACAAGATATCCCTGAGAAAAGGTTAATTCCATAATTTCCAGTTGAATTTGTTTGAGCCCCCGCCCCCCACCACCCCCCCCCCCGGCGTTTTGATGTTATGAGCAAATGTATTATATCACGGTGGCCCATAAGCCACTGTGTGTTAATTTTCTCTTGTCCGTTTACTGCACAGACAAAATACAAAATACGGAATTTTTCATTGCTGAGTAATCGAATTTTTTGCTGTAAGATTAGACACACTGCTATATTAAGGGCAAGCGGTTCAGATGCTATAAAAAATCACATTTTACGGTTAGTCGGGGGTGAGCCTGTGGATCACGAATCGCCCCTTTACAATACCCCATAAGTAAATATAATAACAAAGGCTATTATTTTAAAAAGGAGACACTAGGGGTTCCAACACAGACAACGTTGCTCCTTCATGACATTCGACGCCACACGATGTTCGTCGCCACCTGATGGTTCATCGCTAATCATGATACTCCCCCCCCCCCCCATCCCCCACATGAATGTTCATGTTACTTTAATAATTTTTTCACGTGTTCTTATTCCTTGAATTCAAAGTCTTATCCCCTAAAGATATCAAGAACCAGAGGCCTTGCCCCTACGATATATCAAGAATCAGAGGCGAGGCGCCAGCCTTTCGCATGCTTTGTCACATAATATTGTTCATTGAAGGCTAAACCCTCACCTTCCACAAGACGTCAAGAACCACAGGTGAGGCGCCTGCCTTTCGCATGCGTTGTCATCTACTATCGTGACATTAATGGTGATATATTGGATATGACATTATGATTTGTGACATATTGGATATGAAACATTATAACTTGTGACATTTGGTTGTGACACATAATTTGGGACATTTGGATGCGACACATGATCTGTGACATTGGATGTGACACATAATTTGTGACATTGGATGTGAGACATTATAACTCGTAACATTGGATGTGATACATTATAACTTGTGACATTTGGTAGTGGCACATCATAATGTTTGACATTGGATGTGACTCATTATAACTCGTGACATTGCCGAACACATAATTTGTGACATTTGGATGTGACACATTATAATTTGTGACATTGGATGTGACACATAATTTGTGACACTGCATGTAACACATAATTTGTGACATTGGCTGAGACACATAATTTGTGACATTGGCTGAGACACATAATTTGTGACATTGGATGTGACACATTGTAACTCGTGACATTTGGATGTGCCATTTGTTCGGTATGGAACCCACCAATATCTCATTTTACCTCTTCTGCTGAAATTAACTTGATTAGTACATATATAATAATAACCTAAGTTTAACATGACTGTATTCTATTATTTTCTCACACTACCCCCCCCCCCCACACACACACACACGATCATGTCACCACTCGCTACATGTATGATGTGAGTTACAGTTGGCCTAACGACTAACGTTACATAATAATATATACACAACTATACACAATTCTGCGCTAATATCTATCACGCGATTAATTTAATAACGAAGTAATTGAAAGAGCTCAACCAGCACCTTGTAAAATTATTTTGTACCGTGCAATTTGATCAATTTAATCAGAATAAATCGCAAGAACTAATCATTTATCTATCTCCCTCTGTATGAATCATTGACGAATGCGCACGCGCATGCGCAGAAAGCCCAAGCAATGAAGATGAAGAGGATAAATGGCGGGCTATGTAATCCTGCAGCACTTGAGCAAATGAAAACAAACATTCCAAAATGATCCACACACTCCACGAACAAACTTTTACCGGAAACTCAACAATATGTATAAAGGAGTCTAGGTTTGCCGCCGGGCACCGCTACTGCATTGCGATGCACACGCCAAAGATTCCTCAAACCACCAACAAAGCGAGGCACGACGTGCTAATTGCGACGTCACACCCTGCATAATACATGTCGTGTGATCTATCCCAACCAATTACTGCACGAGGTCGTGCATGTAACAATCAGAGAGGCAAAACAGGAAAGGAAGCAAGCTGTGTGACACAAGTTTCCGATAGCCCATGTGAATGAAGAAGAATACGGAATATTGGAACTTGCAAAACGCTCCGGTTTAATGGAACGATGTAATGGATTGGAAATATAAGAAGTGTGGTTTGCCTTGTGTATATTAAGACTGTCAAAGGCACTAAAGACGAGGTCAGAACTAAACCATGTCATTTTCGCTAATAGACTGTGATCTATTGCAACCCAAGTTGTACTAAAGTTTCTACGAATTATTATGAGCAAAATTGAGAAGAAGGAAATGTCATTTGAGAATTTGGCCCAAGGCTAAGCTTTCAGTGCTTTGATAGCGCTATACAGGAACCCAACCAAAGGGGTAATTATATTAAGCAGTGGCGCGCTTTCGCTTTTCAATATAATCTAATGATGCTTGTTAAGAAGTTCGTTTGTGGACTCCTGCGGTTTTAATCATGAAAGCAAGTGTTAGTTTTTATCATAGGGCCAATTTACTTCAAATCGGAGTGAAATATCCGCAATACCTCAGGACTGAAAAATCAGCCAAAACGACAACTACAGTGCTACGTACGTAATTACATAAGAGCATATCATTCACTGTTGCAAACATTAACCTGAGTATGCGAGCAACAACAAGATTTAGTTCTGGAGTGATCAACTCACTTTCTCTGCTTCAGCGCACAACTAAGATGATCCAGGAGTGCAATGGTTTTGGGGTGTTTATATAAGTATAAATAGGCCCCTGTTGGATATAGAGTGTATCGGTGGGCGCATGGTCACGAGCGCCATAGCTCTGTAGCCACGGCGCGTATGTTCAAGGGTATTATTGTTGATAGAAATTACTTTTGCAGAGAAAGTTTCTGGAGTTTTGAGTTATGCAATTGAGGTAATTTAACAGAAGCATGATGATGTGAACTTAATATTTTTTTCTTAATTTATCATGATTACTAAGATCTTTTGAACAAAGGTTTAAGAGATGATTTTTAATGTCCACTGGGACCGAGACGCCATGTAAATGCAGGTTTGTAGCAGTTCACAAATTACCGTTTGGAATCCCCAATGCCCAAATCGAGCAGATCGTGTCCTTACCCTCCCTGTACAGAACCACATGTAAGTCTCACATCTTGATCGATACGATGTGACAACGAGATACAGAATGCTTGCTGCTTTGCCGTATATTGTAGTTATAAACGGTGCGTAACGAGAGAATGTTTGGTTGTCAAGTTTTAGGTACAAGGTCACACGTGTAAGGTACAGATATCCAGGTTTGCTCTTCGGGGGCGACCGCCGATATATATAAATCC
Source organism: Ophioderma brevispina (assembly GCA_023653785.1). Lineage (NCBI taxonomy): Eukaryota > Metazoa > Echinodermata > Ophiuroidea > Amphilepidida > Ophiodermatidae > Ophioderma > Ophioderma brevispina. The sequence goes on from JAMKCH010085519.1 coordinate 61,495, forward strand.
GATATGTTTAAATCAAGGTCTGTACATGACACCCCTCTTCCCAAAGTGCTATTTTTTTTTTCCAAAAGACCACGTTGTATTATGTCTAAAACAGTACAAAATTTACCTTTTCCCTACGATTCAAAAACCGACGTACGCGATGACGAACCTCGGTTGTTTTTTCCAATGTAGGGTACGTACGTCATTGTTACATGAATGGTCCCCGCGGAAGCAAAACTCAATAAACCAATCAATGCCGTGACGTCATCAAATCTTATTTTTTCCAAAATTGGCTGTATTCCATAATAAATTACTTTTAAGATTCACAATCTGATATTGTTCTTAATAATTAACATTCAATTGTCCCGCATTGGAATGTGAAAAAGATGGGTCCATACGTCTACAAATGAAAACATAGTCAGCCGGCTAATACCCTTACCGGGACTGAATGAGCAGCAGACGGATCCCCCGTGTTAGTTTTCAGCAGGCCTACAGCCACTTGCGCTCGGCTGCGGGGGTTATGCGTTAAAGACGAGAGGCCATACCAACTCCAACCCCATATGTGAAGTTTTGCATGAAATAATTATTTTGCAAAATAAATAGTGGGTAACTAATAATATCATGTAATAAAATGTCAATGATTTTTTAATGGAAAGATTCGGACTCAATTCTTCGCTCCTGACAATCAGGCATAACAGTTTTACCACGCAGACAGATTCGTTAATCATATAAAAATCATGGAACTTTACATCACATTCGTATTAGCAACATAACTAGTTCAACAATGTAACCTAAAATATACGAGCAAATCAGACGCTATCTTTTATCGGAATGACATTTTTATTATGGACCGCTCATTTTAGGTTTCAGGAATCGTATAGTGCAAAGCCTTGTAGAGCGGATTAACTTAATTCATAATACACTTGATAAAATTACTCACCCAAGTGGTTGCTAATGTCCTTATAAATACAAATCATTCGACAATGATTGCAAAAAAAAAAACTTAGAAATAAACAAAATATAGCGTTACATTTTGCTCACATGTTCAGTAAGGCACTAGTATCGTCACTGTCTTACCGGTTGTGGAGCTATAAGCTCTGTGTAAATTCACAGGACACACAGACACGATGCCACTAGCCAGCCATGCCAGTCGTTTATGAATTGGGAATTTTACACGCAGCGGGTGTTGGACTGACAGATATCTAATGGTGGCGCATCCCGTTACATTGTTAATCCCAAGGGATATCATATGTTAATTTAAAAAATAAATAATTTTTCTTTTTTTAACATTTAATAAAATTGAGATAAATAAAATTAATTAACCTTTTTTTAAATAATAACAATTAATATAAAACATATTACAGTTATAACAATGAAAAATATTATAATAGTAACACTTAGTACCCAAGGGGGGGTCATAGTACCCAACATTTTATTTTTTACACGATAACAAGGGAGTTTGATAGGAACACTAACGTAAGTGATTAAAAATCAATATATTTTACTAATTAAAAAATTGTAAAGTAATTAAATCTTGGGATTTATTTGCTTAAATATATAGGGAGGTAATTAATTAATAAAACTTTTAAGTAAAAAGAAAGAACCCTTTATATGCTGATAGATTTCGATTTTAATTTTCTAATGACCGTGGTCTTAACTGTTGTCAGGTCTATGGGAAAGACCAAGTGAAATTTGGGTTGGTTCTGAGAAAAATACAAGATGGATGGATAAATTTGCGCTATATTGTCTTATAATTATTTGAATTGGTATTCTAGAGTATACTAGCATTTTTGGTGGGTTTTCAAAATCTGTATGGAGTTGCTGAGGATGAAAAAACATGCAAACCATTTTTTTCGAGAGAGTGGGAAAGTGGTTATCTTAGTTGGGGTCTTAGGACCCACCCCTTGGCCACTAAGGGAAGTTTTTATAGCTTGGGCATGTAAAGGTTAAAATATTAGTAACTTTAAAAAAAATAATGATATGAGAATAATCTAATAATAATAATAATTATGATAAAAGGCACTATCAATGAAACAAATATAAAAAATTAAAAAAAAAAAAATCATCAAAATCAGCTTTAGAAGTCCCGTAAACAGTATAGATGTCCTAACAACCCTACGAGGTGATACGACCAAAGGCACAGCCTACTAATGAACAACAATCGGGATATTTTATCAATTACTGTCGGGACGCGACACTTATACAACACGCAACTTTGAATGGATCATTTCTCTGAATACTGCTGTTTTCTTCCTTTTCTATCAGTTTTCAGTTGGAAAAAATAACTTATGAAAACAGACTCATCCTGCATCCTGCAGACAGGTGCGATACGCAAGAGCTGCATATAAATTTGCTGCTAACTGTCCTTGGAGAAAGGGCTAGAGGCCATTCATTAGTCATTACTGATGCAATGTTTATTGATGTTTTGGGCAAGTTAGAGCACAACCCATGTCTATTGTATCTCTTGTTTTTGAAAACAAACTAATTCACTCCACAATTAACGCAAACACTGCCAGGCTGACTGTCTATGTCTGGTTTCTTGCCTCGATCCATGTTGCAGATGTATTATTTTATTTCGTAATACGTTCGAGAGAACGTGTGAAACCCAGTTCGCGCATGCGTAGTCAGTATCGTTCGTGTATGCAAAGCGGAAAGCCGATGTTTTTCAATCCTCCATTTTCCACGCTCAAAAACCTGCAGAAATCTGCGATATAGCGTCAAATCTTTCATCAAATCAAGTAAAGACTTGAAGTTTGGGAATTAAACGTCAGTATGGAGGAATCGGTGAAAGCACCGAACGCTAATACGGACGGAAAATCACAACAAAAGGCTAACCCGCGAGGCAAAAGCATGACAGGCGGGATGCCGAATTCTGCACCGAAGCCGAACTTACCGAGTCCGAGAGAGAAACCTGGCATGCCCAAAGTGGCTAAACCAAAGAATGACGGCAAAGCTCCGTCGAAAACAACCGATAAGACTGATAAGTCAGGAAAATCGGGACAGAAGAATGCCGGCAAAAAAACCGTCAGTCGGGACCAGCTCTGTCTGTGATGATATTGTTGATAGTGCAAGCACTCATCAGCCTCATCAGGATCGCGGTAACCGCGGGACCAGTACTACTCGACCAATGTCAATGAGTAAGAAATTAACTGAGGCGGGCATCACCGCAAAGGTAGACAAGTTGGAAAAGTTAGTCTACTCTCAATCCAAGCAGAATGAGAAACTTCAGAAGATGCTAAGGAATACCATGACATGTGGAGCCATGGCTATGAATATGGACCCCTACGGCTATCAGTATGATGATGGGGATGACATGTGGGGTGATATGAATATGGAGCAAAATAGCAATAAATATAGTGAGTCTGATGACATAATGTCTGATACTTACAGCATGCATAGCGAGTCTGAGCAAAATATGGCACCTCAGTCCACGGCCACAGTGGTAAGCTTACTGACCAGGACTGTTCTACTTCTACGGATGGTCAGAATGATAATTCGCAAATGCAGGCTCCTGAAGAGGATTTTGGGTTTGCAGCTCGATTTGTAGCCCCAGTGGATGATGGTGCACCACTTGACAAAACCATTGCCATAAGCCTGAATTACTTGATGTCTACCAAGTGTACGGAAAAGTCCATAACTGAAACCTTTGACAAGTACGCAAAGCCGTCAAATTGTAACCAGCTGGTTCTGCCCAGGGTAAACCCAATTGTATGGGAAAATTTGAATCCACAGACAAGATCCAGAGACCTGAAAATCCATAGATGCCAAAAACCACTTATCAAAGGCATCACGGCTATGGCTTCGAGCTTGACTAGTTTGACAGTAGAGCAGGAGGATGCCTTTGCATGCCTGGCAAACGCAAACTTTGAACTGAACAATCTCCGCAGAGAATTGATAAAGCCGGACTTGGATCCAAGGTATGCCCAGCTGTGTAAACCTGGGTTGAAAATGACTGACTTATTGTTTGGGGATGACCTTCCCAAAACGTTGCGTGATATGCAAGAAGAACAAAAGTGTGGTGGAGTGATGAAGTTCAAGCGAGGGCGCTCTGCTATCAGGTACAGACCATACCAGGGACCACAACTTCCCTACAAGCCTATGATGAATATGCAGCAGCGCTATCAAGCAGCTGGTCGGATGCCTCGAGCTGGTAGGGGGCGACAATCCCCTTTTTTAGGGGCAGGCATGTTCAGACCATACAGAGGCCGCAGAGGTGTGGGCCCAAGGACGCAAGCTGTACGCAAGAAGGAGCAAAGCACCTTCCCCAACACCAAGCAATAGATGGGCACGCACAAAAGAATATGCCTACTGCAGAAGAGGTAGGTAAGTTGACAAATAATAATTCTGGTTTTGAACAAAATCTGACAAGTCTTGGTGGTCAATTGATGCTATACAGTAACGTTTGGGCCCAATACACATCAGATAGAAAAATTTTGGAAGCCATTAAAGGCTATAAATTGGAATTTATGGAAAACCCACCTGCCCGTCATACGCCCCCATACTTTTATAAATTGAAGATTGAAGACCAGACTACCATAAGCTCAGAAATTCAGAAGCTATCACAGAAAGATGTTATTGAAAAGGTAGCTCCAGAAGAAGGAGAATTTGTGTCAAATGTGTTTACACGGTTGAAGAAGGATGGTGGATCCAGAATGATTCTGGATTTATCGGACTTGAATGAATACTTAGAATACCACCATTTTAAAATGGAAAATTTTGACACTGCTAAAAAGTTAATAACCAAATCGTGCTTTCTAGCATCAATTGACTTAAAAGATGCCTACTATACAGTACCTATAGCATCTGAACACCGCAAATATCTCAGATTCTGGTGGAATGAAGAATTATGGCAATTCAAAGTTTTGCCTAATGGCTTGAGTAGTGGGCCACGCTTATATACAAAATTGCTTAAACCCATTTTCGCTTATTTGCGGAGTAGGGGACACACATTAGTTGGATATATAGATGACGTCCTCATTATAGGTCATTCTTTTAAGCAAGTGCAAGAAACAGTGCAAATCACAACTAAGCTTTTGTCTAGCTTAGGATTTATTGTCCACCAAACTAAATCTGTGTTTAAACCAGTACAAGAGATTGTATTTCTAGGTTTTATTTTAAACTCAATTGAGATGACAGTACGTTTACCAGTGTCAACAAAGCAAGAAATAAAGCAGGCTTGTATTTTCCTTTTAAACACTAAAATGCCTACAATTAAGCAAGTTGCATCAGCTATAGGGAAAATAGTTGCAGCCTTTCCTGCAGTCCAGCATGGTAAATTGCACTATAGAGAGTTAGAAAAAGATAAAATAAAAGCCTTGAGCAAATATAAAGGACATTTTGACAGGCTAATGACTATTTCCCCAATGCAAGACATGATTTGTTATGGTGGATAAACAATGTAGATGAATCTTTTGGATACATTGACCCAGGAAAACCAGAAGTTTACATTGAAACTGATGCCTCTGGAATGGGGTGGGGGGCAACAAATGGTACAACCCATATTGGGGGCAGGTGGAATGAAACTGAACAGGAAAGAGCAGTTAATAATGAAATTAATTACTTAGAATTATTGGCTGCCCTTTTCGCATTGCAATCCTTCTGTGCTAATATGAGAAATACTCATGTAATGTTAAAATTGGACAACACAACAGCAGTAGCCTACATAGCTAATATGGGGGGAACTAAATCTGAAGACTGTAATAGCCTATCCAAAATATTATGGAAATGGTGTTCTGAAAGGAACATCTGGTTGTCTGTAGCCCATTTACCAGGTATTCAGAATGTAGTTGCAGACAGAAAATCTAGGAGGTTTGATGACCAATTAGAGTGGACACTGGATAGAAATGTCTTTACTGATATTTGCAGAATATTTGGGGTGCCGGATATTGATTTATTTGCATCTCGATTAAACCACCAAGTGCCACTATATGTGGCATGGAAACCCGACCCAAACGCAGCAGCTGTGGATGCGTTTACAATTGACTGGAAACCATACTACTTTTATGCATTTCCGCCCTTTTGTCTGATACCAAAATGCTTGCAAAAAATATGTAATGATGGGGCAGAAGTGATCATGGTAATCCCGAAGTGGCCTACGCAACCATGTTTTCCTAGATTAATGCAGATGTTAATGGCAGAGCCGTTACTGTTACCACATACTAAATACTTGTTATCTCAGCCAGTTTTGAAACAATGTCATCCATTACATAAACAAACTTTTTATCTGTGTTGCAGGCTGTCAGGAGATCGTTCCAAATGTTTTGACCTTCCAGAGTCGGCTATCGACATCATCATGGCGTCATGGCGAAAATCCACAGCACGGCAATATCATGTCTATATCCGAAGATGGATCGTGTTTTGTAATGGGAAACAAACTAATCCACTGCAAACAGCTGTGAAACATGTTGTTACTTTCCTCACCGATTTAGTGGTGAATAAAAAATTAGGCTACAGTGCTGTCAATACAGCAACTTCAGCGCTCTCATCATTTGTTTGTTTGAATGATGGTTTTACAGTTGGAAACCATCCTGTAGTTAAGCGTTTTTTGAAAGGAGTATTTAACCTAACTCCACCCATGCCAAGATATGAGACAGTATGGGATGTTAAAATTATACTTGATTATTTGAGGAAACTTGGACCTGCCGAATCTCTAAGGTTGAGAGACCTTACAATGAAAACAACCATGTTACTAGCTTTGGTGTCTGCGCAGAGGATAGAAACATTGCATAAGATACACATAGACAACATTGAGTTATACCAGAGCGCTGTAACCATTAAAATATGCACGCTCCTCAAGCAGAGCAGACCAGGTAATGTAGGCCATGAGATTAAATTGCTGGCTTACCCATATGATGAAGGCTCTGTGTGTGCAAATACTTAAAACACTACTTGAAAAAGACTAAATCACTGCGCAGAGACCAAACCCAGCTGTTCATCAGCTATAGATGATGTGACCTATGACGTCACTTGTTGACATTCAGGACGCCCTCTGTTGTTTTCTGGCAGGCAAAATATTACAGTAGTTTCTGTGACAGACCACATAAAATCTGGTTATAAATTACTTGCAGAATCTTTCCTAATCTAAATTGGTCACAAAATGCAGCTGGTAGCATTAGCTTATTATGCTTGATAAGAAAGTTAGTATTATTTAATTCGAAACAAAAGTTACAGCAAAAAACAGAATTTCCCCATGCAAAGTATAGGTGCTTTTGCCTGCCAGTTTCTCTCTTACACCAACAGGGGGCGCCATAAACATAAACAAATGTCACATCATCTATAGGAAACCATTTGAGAGTGTGTCAAAGGACACAATAGCCAGGTGGATTAGGACAACCATGTCAAACGCAGGTATAGACACAACCAAATTCAAACCGCATTCAACCAGAACAGCAGCAGCATCATCGGCTGCTAAAAAGAATTTTCCAGTGCATGATATCCTCAAGACAGCTGGATGGTCGTCAGAAAGGACTTTTCAAGTTTTCTACAACAAGCCCATTGCCAAAACCCAGGGCAGTTTTGGACACGCTGTTCTAGGTAACTCACGATAATCACACAGGTGAGAGTTGAAACAATACAACACTCTCTAGAAAATGATGGTTTCCATTGAGCAGGAAAACTTTGTATTACAACTTTGTGCAGGTTTCATATGAACTTGATAACTTTTGTTAGGATATGTAGAAACACACCTAAGGGCATAACATATGGTAGGGTGAAAAAATTGGCCCAATACCTAAACAAGATTTGAGCATGAGATATCAAAACACTCTCAAGAAGATATCTTCATTTCTTATGCAAGTTAGGAAAAACTTAATTGGGATAAGCTTCTTATTCCCCTGCAGTTAAAGGCGCTCATGTTTAGTTTGAGCCAAAAGGTTTTCAATTTACATTCACACCAACTGTTTTTTTAGTCTAGTCACTGTTCGGCAAATTTAAGCCAGTTTTCAAATTGATGATTATGATATTGGGCGTTCAAAGTGCCACAGAGCAGTTGCGTACTGCAAACTTGAGATTTTAACTCCGTATAAAGGTTGAATTTGAAAATTATATTGATTGTGTGGAAAATGGAAGTTGATTTAATTGAGGTTTACAAAATTTTGAAATTCAATTTTGAAATATTTTCTTACAGCTCTTTTTTTGTATACATTTTAAGTACATTAGTATCTTGCATAGGCCAGAGTGCTTTAGACTGATGTACCCCAGTCGCGCGCTCTGTCTCTGGATTAATAGCGCACTGGGTTACAAGATATGCTAAACTAAAACTTGAGGACTTTTCAGCTTACCACCCCTCCTGCTGGACGCCCTTCCCAACCAACTTATCACAGAACGTGAAATGCACACCGGGCTCCTGGGATTAACACAGTAGGGAGTAGCCCGCCGAGACTGTACGGAAATCTGTAGGGAAACTGTCTCAGCAGTATCGATTCACAAGTATCGTGACCGCATTACCTTGGGCACATCTCGGTTAATTTGAATGCTAATCCAGGGGAACCACAGCCATCGAACTCCAACAGGTTGATATATCAATGTCGCACGCAACTTTAACAGGCACTTATAGGTCTCATTTATCAATTACGCGACCGCAGCTCATTGAATAGCTCCTTTAGTAAGTTTTGACAGTCATGAATTATGCAGGGTACAGTTGCAGTGTTTCACTTTCGTGCTTGTGATATCATTTATTGTGCATACATTTTTCTAGAGTATCAGAGTGCCCAAGTATGGAACATAAACAATAACAATAAAATAAAAAAGACGGGTAATGAGAGCGAGAAATCCAGAATTGTCCTTGTGATTCCTTCCTCGTTTTTTGTTTGTTTGATTTTGTTGGTTGTAGTATTTTCCTTATTGATGATGGGCTGATTTTCATTCTTAAAATATAGGGCCGCTATACTCAGCATACTGCAGGTTCCACACAAGCACAAGCAGTCTCTCCTCTCCATTTACCAAGCCAGTTGTGGTCCATTTTCCCAGAAAACCTAATTAATTTTCCTTCCAGCGCTATACAGCTGTCTGACGAAATCTTTCCCCAATTCATCTCATTTCAATGTTACGCTAGCTTGTCCATCCAACTGAACCGTAAAGTCATCCTTGTGAACTGTACTTAAAATTGTATGTTGCAAATGGGTGAGCTAGTACATATCATCTTGACCTTTGCCACAAATATGTAAGATGAGTAACAAGGTCCATCCACATATAACCTAACCTAAACCGATTTTTCTTTGATTTCCAATTTTCCATGCCATTTCCTTCCTATCGCTTTTATGTGACCTGATGGTTCTTAATTTTGTGATTTCTTTCATTTTTACTATTTTAAAAATCCAAACTTGGAACCTCAATAACCCAAAATAAAAAAAATTATTCCCCAGCTTTGCATTCAATATAGGCCTCCCTGTTTTAATATGAATAATTATACTCCACTCAGATAAACAACGTCCTCACCTGTTTGTGACGGGAGGCATCTGACCCCAAAGAGAAAGCCCTGTCCCTCCTGTACCCCTAACCACAGCCCTACTCGGGGGGGGGCACTTTCTGATGTGTGTTTTTTTTTATAAAAAAGATCAAACTTTAAAGAAAGTCAACTTTCGGTGTGAGATGTTCACAAAAAGGAGCATTTTTGGGGCGTTAGATCAACTTTACCCCCAAAAAAAGTCAAAAAAAAAAATACTTTTCGAGCCCAGCACCCCCCCCCCCAATTAATCCCTGCCCTCGTACTGGCCCTGCCTAACTAATGTTTCTTTACAAATGGATGCATGCGTGAAATCTCTCCCTAGTCAAACATTACGTTAACATACTGTTTTTCAAAACTCAAAAAGGTGATAACAAGATTATATGGTTCTCCTGAAACTTTTGCAGACTATTATCCTAGAGGTATCAGAGACTCATCGTCCTCAGAGCTCTTTATTTCCTTTACATTCTCTTTCTTCTATTCTTCTTACTCCATTTTTCCCTTCTTTTCTCCTTCCCCTAAGGCCCAGGCAGTGGCGTTTAAGGAACAGGGCCCTGTCAGCAATTTAAGATGGTGCCCCTTTAGTGTCGCGAGGTGACGCATATGGCTCACTTTAGTGCGACTAGGGGGTGTCTGAGGGGGCCCTGAGAGCAATATTTTCGGGGGGGCCCTGTCAGCCGCTGCTGACCAAACCCTGCCGACTCTTAAACCGCACTGGGTCCAGGCCGAGAAGCGCACTCCGACACCACAAAAGGGAAGACGAAGAGTCCATTTCTGCTTTTTCGATTAAAGGTTACAGTTTGGAGAAAAAGTCGCAGAAAAGGTCGACTTTTTGATATCAGAGTCGATCAAAAAAAAGTACCACCCGAGGGTTAGATCAACTTTAACGGGAAAATATGTGCACAGATTTCTTTCCAAAAAGTTATAAATCTATTTGAGTCCCGACCCCAAGAAGTCCTGTGTATGGACCTACGATCCTCCCCGTTCTCTCTTTCACTCTCCTTCTTTCTTTTTATCTTAAATCCTTTCTATAACCCCATTTCTTCCATAGCTTGTGTAGCAGGATTAATGGCTTAGTCAGACCGCTGCCGCCCGGTAAAAGCCGTCGCGTCAGGGGGAAAATCTCCCCCTCCCCCTCCCGATGTCAGGCCATTGCCGAGCTGAAAAACGGTAACCCATTCTAAGGGTAATTTTGCCGAAAATAGGTACCGAACTACAATGGCGTGGGGCGGGAGCGCAAACCATCTTTTTCTGGGGTGGGGGGCAAACGGGGGGAAGTTAAATCTTGGGGGGGGTCAAAGTGAAAATTCGGGGGGGCAAATATGGAAATTTGGAAATTTTTCCCCAAAAATTTCCCCAAAACCTAGCTCCGGAGACCCCGTTTTTGGCCCTCAAATCACTGAATTTTGCCCCAAATCCTTCATTTTTTTTTTCTTTCACCAGGGGGGGCAAACTGGGGGGGAGTGGGGGCAAGAAACAAAATTTGGGGGTAAATTACCCCCATGCCCCCCCTGGCGCCGCCACTCGCCAAGTGCATCTCTATGGGTGACCTTCGACCTATTTTGTGACTTTTGACGACAGACTTGTTCTGTGCCCAGGTCAGTAGTTCTCTCAAATTGACCTCTAGATGACCTTTGACCTTTTCTAAACCCTGGTAACAACCGTCAGACCTGTCCTCCCCCAGCCCCCCGGGCACTCATCAGCTGGAAAGCGACGCGTATGTATTTGGCTGTTTAGCCCCCCCCCCTTTTCGCATCGTTGTCACCCAAAAACACCCCCATCACCCAAACCCCATATTTTGTTTGAAATTTTAATTTTATTTGTAGGGCCACCGTGGTGGGGTTCGGGGTCCCCCACAGACCCCTATTTTGGGGTAAAAAATAAATTAACCAAAAAGACCTTATTTTTTAGAAAAAGTTGCATAGGCCACTCAGGCCAAACCCCTATTTGGGATAATTTGGCATCGTCACCCAAAGGCCCCTATCTTTTTCAGGTCCTCTGTCACCGAAGTGCCCCTGGGTTTGGAAGCACCGAGCCTAACAACCATATATTGTGAGTGCCCCTCCCCCCCCCCCCAACCGGTGTCAGCCCATATGTCAAGTATAACGAAGGCATACCCTGGACAGGAAGGACTGTTTTGAAGTAGCTATAGATATCTGAGGATGTTCGAATGAGCAATGATAAATTGTCTTCATCAAACTTCACTTAAGATGCATGAGGCGCAGATTATTGAAATGTGTAATAAAAATTGAAATGGAGATCTTTATTCGATATGACAAACTATCAAGAAATAAACATGATGTGTACCGTAGGCCCTATTAGTAATATGAGCAATAAATGTACAGGAGTTTCCGGATATTTGATTGATAATAATAATAATAAATATTCACGATTACTAGTACTCGCATGATCAGATAACAGCAGATTGGACACTCCCTCATTTTTGTGTACAGGAAGGAGAGGTTATGGGGAAGGGGCGCTTCCAAGTAGTCAGGAGGTAAAATACGGAAACATCTCGTACAGCATACGTGGCAGAAGCAACGGGCGAGGAGATCGAAAGTCTAGTGTCAGCGGTTAATGGCGCAAAGGAAACCCCCAAAAGAACCAAAGCGGAAGGGCGGGGGAGGCCCGAAAAACCCACAAACAGGGTAAGAAAAAATGTGATATTTGTTAATTTGAAAAAATGGAAATGTTGTGAGTGAAAGTAGTGCCACAGCACTGATCTCTCTACACACTGGATAGGCTGTATCCCACGCGATTGAATAGCGGGCCGGTGAAGAACCGGAAGTTGAACAGCGTCCCTTGTGCTCTACCCAAAACATTAACTCGGTTGCACGGGTTTATGGGGGGTATACATGGTTCCTTATAAAGTACTTCCTGGTCAATATCTGAAAAAAATATCAAGTTTGGCAATTTATATGGAGTGAGGTGCCATTGTGCCTGAAATTAACTGTGAGTAGGAGTAAACAAATGTATTCTACCCGGGATATTCTAGGCAATTTGGGACCGATTTGTGATGAACTGGTAGGTACCACGTCGTAGCCTATAACACTGATATACATTACTCTATGCCTTCATTGTCTAATGTTACTAGAATTGAGGCGGGCTCTTTTAACATGCAGATAATAACTCCATGGGAAGTATGGAGCCCTAATACTTCTAGTTCACCTTAGTATTTAATTCATGAGTTCTTTCGCTGGATACATAGGCCTAAGGGGTAGCTTGTGATTTTACATTTCTGCACAAAACAGTGTCACAGACTAGCTTATAAATCCCCCAAAGGGGGGGGGGTTCAAGGACCACAAATTTCAGTTCCTTCCAACTTTAATTTCAAAGTTATTTAAACAATGATTTTGTAGCAGTATGCTGACCCCATAGACTGCAATGCATTATCTTATCGTCAAGCGCAGTTTTATATGATGGGTCATATGAGCAAGTTGACCCCTAAATGCTAAAGAGACCGATTTTCAGTGAAAATAAACCCACGGGAGTCTAACGGAGCAGGGTTTGGGTAAGAAATTAAACTAGTGTACAGGTTTTTTAAATAAGGGGACAATTTCAATTGGCATGAAAAGTTATTACCCCGTTGCGGGACCTGTTCTCATATGTGACTAAATAGCCTATTACAAAAAATTACACTTTTGCCTATACTGAAAGACAAAATTACACACTCGGGGTTTATTTTGCAGATATGTTTAGGTTACATGTTCCTATTTTTATATGAACCAGTCACAATCAAACTGATTTGATACCCTCTAGAACTTCATATTGTGAATTGTTACCCCTTAGAGGTTGTCCCGCATTTGCAGCTAGAGTGGCTCTTTTTTGGAACAAGAATTGGTCCCCCGACTAAATTCAAGAACCCCACCCCACCACCAGGAATTGTATCCAAAAGATTACTAGTAATATTTTTAAATGCAACCAACTCTCTAACGCTTGTAAAAGGAGATACGAGGTCATTTCCAGAAAAATATAGGACGCTAAATCTCGTCTATACTGAGCCAGTTTTTGTAACAACAATTTCTCTAAGGTGTGGGGGGGGGGGTACCACCCCTGTTGATTTTTACTTTTTACACATCCGATTCTATAAATTGGTACACAAATAGCTTTGGTATTCGCTTTCTCAATTGGTACAAAATAAGTACCAAAACATTCCCAATATGATCAAAAGTTAAGGAAGGGGAAGTGAAAAAAATACATGATATCGGGTGAAAAATTGATTATTTTTCAATTTTACATAATAAAATCACTAAACCGCTCCAGTGTAAAACAAAAAGTAATTTCCCATCATGTAAAGCCCAAACCAGCATGGAAATAGATACTCCAACCTTTTTTCATGTTTTTGGTTTAAACTTGACTTTCCCCCCATTTCCTAATATGATGTCACTCTGAAGAAGCCTAATGGCTGGCATGGTTGGTAACTCATTTTGGTATCAATGAAAGTGTTAAAAGGAGAATCATTTGGTACCAAATCAAGTGGTCAGTGTTTACCGTTGCCATATAGGCGTGTGCTCTCCCCCATAAGAGGGTACCCCCTCACTCCCCCATCCATCACTTTGGGAAGTGTAACAAGTCAATTGCGGACTCAGAAGGGGGGGGGGGTAAAGCGGAAAAAAATCTGAAGGAGGATAATGATAATAATAAAATCTAATATCTATATATATAGCCGTGAATACTAGTAGCAAGCATGAATTATTGTGTCTAGCTGAAACCTGAAATATGGCATAAAGGACTTTAAAAACATTTGTTGAATCATATTTTGTTCGAAAATACCCCCGCATACTACGAAAATCAACCACTAATGACAAAAATGCCATACGCGCAATTAATCGCCTAATAGCTGTCCATTTTCCGTAGTTTCCCTATTCCTTTGTACGGTGCGCGACAGGGGGGGGTTTTGGGTAGAGCAAAAGGACCGCCGTGCAATTTCCGGTTCCTCACGTTCGAGCGGCGATAGCCTATCAGTGTATAGAGCTCAGTGGTGCACAGTGTCAGTGAGCTTTGTAGACCCTGGATGCACGTCAGTATGTGTACCCGTAAATTAGTGTTTGTCTCAATTTTTATGTATGATGGGAGGACCTACGTAAAAGTAGAGTAAGACGTCAATTTCTTACATAAAAGATAAGGAACAAAATATGTGTGTGACTGTGAGGGGATGATTGATTGAAAATGTTTGGTTGTGACTTGTGCCAGTAGCAAGTATATTGTTTGCATATGCATGGCATGGGGCATGGCTAAATGGAAATCGGGAGCTCTTTCCGTATTTTTTTTTTATTGACGAGGGACAATGGGGGTAGGTCCACTTTTCTAAAACAAAAGTCCAGTTTTGTGAAGTAACGAACACAAAATAAACCTGATACAAGTCTACAGATTTCATGATCTCAGTTCGAGCCTAATTTAAATGTAATATTTATTAATCTTTATTCATCACAAATATTCTGAAAAATAAAGAATTTTCAAAGTAAGGTTCATTGCGTAAAAAGGCACTAAAATTTTATATTTTAGGCCACGGTACACTAAAAATGGCAAAGCACTAAATATCTTAGTATGGTCCCAATTAGGGTTTGTGATTAAAATTCAAATAAGTTTAATGTTAAAACGTTGAAAAAGCTAAAATTTCAATAAATATTATTGTCTTCAATTAAGATAAATGATAAAAATTGGAAAGAGTAGATTCACAGCTACACATGGTACCAAATTAAATGTAGACCCAACTGTGCTTTGATTAAAAAGAAAGAAAAGGAAAAAGGAACGAAAAGGAAAAAAAGGACAAGAAAAGGAAAAAAGAAAGAATAGGAAAAAAAGAAAGAAAGAAAAGAAAGAAAGAAAAGGACAAAAAGAGAAATAGGAAAAGAAGAAAAAGGAATAAGGAAAAAAGAAAGAAAGAATTAGGAAAAAAATAGGAAAAAAGAAGAAATAGGAAAAAATAGAAAAAGGGACTAGGAAAAAAGAAAGAAAATTTTAAAAAAAAAGAAAGAATAAGACAAAAAATAGAAAAAAGAATCGAAGAATAGGAAGAAAGAAAGAATGGGAAAAAGAAAGAAAGATAAAAAAAAAATAGAAAAAAGAAAGAATAGAAAAACGAAAGACTAGGAAAAAAGAAAGAAATAAGAAAAAGAGAAAAAATAGGAAAAAAAGAAAGAAAAAATAGGAAAAAAAGAGAAATACGAAAAAAGAACAGAATAGGAAAAAAGAAGGAATAGAAAAAAGAAAGAAAAGAATAGGAAAAAAGGACAAAAAGAAAGAATAGGAAAAACGAAAGAAAGAATATGAAAAAGAAAGAAAGAAGGGAGAAAAAAAGAAAAGAAATGAAAAAAAGAAGGAATAAAAAAAAAGTAAAAAAAAAAGATAGGAAACAAAGAAAGATAGGAAAAAAGAAAGAAAAGAATAGGAAAAAGGAAAGAAAGAAAGAAAAGGACGAAAATGGACGTACTCAAAAAGCGGGTCAGAAAGTACAATGACATGTATGTATTGCACTCATTCACAACAGGGGCTCGTTTGGTGAGAGAAGAAAGGGAAAAATGCCCACAAAATTATGGACTCCTACTTTTCACAATGTTATTATTAATGTTTAATCATAGCAATACACCTTTTCCACTTCATGTCCACTCGGTCTTCAATTTAAATGCAATACCTGCTTCAAAATCTAGGCTCCTTATCATTCTATAGTTATGGCAGCGTCAGCCGCGTCATCTGCTTCAGTTTACCTACAGTACTGGACGCATGTCGGCGCTATTCCCAATGTAGTTGATGTTGATGAACCCCGTAGCAGGTTACATCGTTCAAGGTTTAATTTGGGCGAAGTGTCCGATCTTGTGTTATAGGGATCATGGTTAACTAGTTACTATTATATTTGATCAGAAGGGTGTGGCAATAAAATGCATTTCATCATAAAGTCAAATAAAACATTAAACCGAGAAAAGAAACTCGGGACATGAGAGGCCAAACACCTGCTTGAGCCAAATCAACAATGCGCGCGGCGACAACCCCACAGGTGGTCGCCAACAGCCGCTCAGTTCAGTTCCCAGGGCCCGTTTAAATCCTGCGCACAAAATAACAAGCCGAACACTGATTCGGTCTGGTAAGTGTCTATTACGCCAACATACGGCACCGGCGAGAGACAGTTGCCGAGTATGGCCAGACCATGTGTTTTTGACTAAATATTTGTGGCGGAGAGTAGAGTACTTCCCGACCTCGGGGGAGATTGGAGACGTTGTCCCTACAGATTGGAGGGTCCACGGTCCTGGGTGAAGAGTATAGTGTAAATTCAGTCCGCTAGCGTTTTCATTCACCGGGACCCGAGGGAGGTCTAGGAGTGCTTTAAAATTTCACACGCTCTCTCGAACGTTTTACCGAAATAAAATGTAAAGATTGAAAGAGAAATTACATAAGGGGCAGTTTGGATCTTGATTTATGAAGTAATGGTGAGTGAGAGATAAACGATTGCCCACCTCTCCCACCCATTGACTTCCATAAAATTCAAGCTCAGATACAGGTATGCTCGTTTATCATTGGATGTACTCTGATACGCATGCGGCGAAATGGGTTTCACACGTTATCTCTCACTCACCATTACTTCATATTAAAATCCAAGATCAAACTTCAAAAAGGTAAGTTCTCTCGTTTAATCTTTACATTATCCAAAACTAATGACCCAAAATGTTCGATATTCTTCCCATGTCTCAAAGGGACTGCGGGGGGAGCAGGGACTGCAGCTGCAGCGATCGCGCCTTTTAAAAAAATCTCGCGCCAAATAAACCCAAAAAGACCCCCAAACGATGCGGGTGGGAGACTAGTGGTTCACAGTGCGAATCAGGGCATGGCAATTCATTCACCCACTCGTGGACGGGTATTGGACATCATTTTTAATTTTTTAAAAGTAACTATACAGTACATATGGACGGATTTCCCCTGAATTTGTACCTAAGAAGTACTCATACCGATTTTATGTAACTATTATGATAAAAGACTTCTTAATTAAGTGTGTGCACAGGTTTTCGTGTCTGAGGTGGATGATATGAAACAATTTTTATTAGCTCGAATCTCTCATTGCTTCGGAGCCTATTCAAATGCACTGCTCCACTTTTTGTATACGGAAGTGCCTTTTACCGTGCTGGGTACGCCCATATGAAAACGTTCATCACGGTGAAGTTCCTTTTACTAACATAACTATATTCAAAACTGACTTTACCAGGCCAATGTTGCCGCAATTCCATTAATATAGCAATGTCAAAATAGAATAATTCCAATCGTCAACATTTAATATATTGCACAACAAAATAAAACGAAATTACCACTCATCCTCTCGCCTTCTCTATCATACGTAATCATAGCTGATTTACGAAATATAATCGCTTGCCGATGATATAATCTGCCTAGCAAAGTAAAACACTTGCCCGTTTAACGATGTTCTCTTTAAAATTGTGTCTTGTCGTCTTCCTCATACAGCAGCCGTTACAGGATTCTAATGGTCAAGACGATGGAAATTGGTGATGGAACGGCATGGACTAATCACGCGTGGGCAACGCTCTGATTGGCTAGTGTACATCGTCTCATCCATTGCTTGTACTACTGCTCATAAATAATTCATACTGAGCGCGGCCAGGTTTTATGAATGAAGTTACTACTGCTGATAATATTATTTTACAAACTTACAAAGTGAATTTTTTTCCAATCCCGTATCAGCTCTTACACGTCGGTAAGTGTTTACTTTCAAGTAGTTAAACAATAAACTTCAATTTGAAAACTTTTAATATTATTCCAAATAGACGATCCGCTCTAACATGGATAAAACATGTTTGGCACAAGCTTTAACATGTTTACGAGAATATAATCCAGTGTTAAATTTCTTAATTTCAGGTTGGTCAATACATTCAGTCATATCCGTCACATTTTGGGCCAATTTATATACTTTTAACGCGGTAATGTTAGGGATATGACGTGAAGGAGATGATGGCTCAAACCCTTAGCCCAGCATCGCTGCGCGGCTTAATGTATTCGGTGCGGGCGCAGGCGCGGGCGCAGGCGCAGGCATACAGATGCAGGATTCTCAGGAATATATGGTAGGCCGTTGCGTCTAAAAACTACGTTTTTCTGGAGCATTGCCTGAAACCCAAATCGGCCATTTCTGTCCAAATTGGTCAAAATAATGATTTTTAAACAAAAGTAGACACTTTGGAAGGTTCCCGGAAGATCGGGGGGTATGACATACCAACCTAGTAACAGCAACAGATCTACATCAACTTCCAGCGTAACCCGAGTGCAAGTCTTATTCAAAGACGTAACGGTAGGAGGGCGCTCTTACATATATCGAACGGTCACACACAGGCTTGAATAAATGTTAGGCCTGGTCACGAATATTTAAATCTAAATGACCGTTATTGGAAATTGCACTGTTTTGCAGCGAGGTTAATCCACTAACTCGACGGATTTTGACGTCAATAATTTTTTCTTAAAGGGGCATTTCGTGATCCACAGCTTCGTCCCCCCGACTTACCTCAAAAAAGTTGCAACGTTGAGATTTTCATATCATCTGAACTGTTAACATTTGTAATCCATGTGTGCCAAATCTTACGTGCAAATTCGGTCGTGTGTGTAAGAAATTCGCAATTTTGTATTTTCTGTCCGAAACGGACAGAGAAATTATAGCACGGTGGCCTATGGACAGTGGGAAACAGAATGTGCTCACAAAACCGCAAAGTCGGGACCAGCTCAAACATTGTGAATGAGCTTTTAGTATGGATATCTTGTGAACATTGAACAAAGAACAGAAGGTGCTGGAATCACGAAATGCACCTTTTAATATCCATGAATTACAAGATCTTTGAACGAAGGTTTAATAGAGCCGATTTGGAATGTCACTGAGACAGACACTGCCATAACAAATGATTGTAGCTTTCCACAAAATACCGTTTGGGAATCCCAAACTTGCCAAATTGAACAGGATAGTGCCCCCCCCCCCGAAGGTTTTTGGATGGTTCCACGGGTTTCGGCTCCTTTGTGTTTAAATGGTAGTGACCATTGCTGGAAGCCAAATTTTTGCCTTCTGTCCAGAAGCGTAAAAATAATTATTTTTTTAACAAAATGGACACTGGACAATTAATTTCCCGAAGGTTTTGTGGATGGTTCCACCTGTTATTTACGGGCCTTTGTGTTTAAATGGTAGAGACCATTGCTGGAGCCAAATTTTTGGCCATTCTGTCCAGAATGTGGTCAAAAATAATTATTTGTTTTAACACAATGGACACTGGAATAATTTCCCGGAAGGTTTTGGATGGTTCCCGGTTGTTTTGGCCTGCTTTGAGTTTCAAGGAGTTGATGAAGCATTGCCTGCCCTCGATTCAATATTTTGCTTCAACATGGTCCAAAGAATGATTTTTAAAGAAAAGTGACACTTTGATGGTTCCCAGTTTTCTCGGGTTCATTGTTCAATAGTGTCTGAACATGCCTGGCACACAAAGCGGCCATTGGTTTTGTCTAAAAGGGACAAAAATAATATTTTTAAACAAAAGTGCACAATTCGGGAGGTTTCTTTGAAGGTTTTTGGATGGTTCGATGTGTTTTCGGCTCCTTTGTGTTTAATGGTTGATGACCATTGGTTGGAACCCAAATTGGCCATTTCTGAATCCCCACTGACACTCTTCTACATGGATAGCGGGCTCGCACGTAATTGAATGGTCGTTGATTAATACAACCGGATCTTCCCCAGCGGCCATTTTAAAGCAATTTTAGTCACATTTTTTTGAAGAGCGCCCCCAATTTTTTAAAAATTTGGAGATTTTACACCGGTGGTGGCATTGGGAACTGGCTAGTAAACTAACTATACCTGTGAATGGTTAAGCTCGAAAATGTCTATGTGTCACAAACGAAGGAATTTTGTACTAGAATAATTATTATCGGGATCCCCGATTTCTAATTCAGCGGCGCTTGTGGGAAAAGGCCTTTCCAATTTGAAATAGTCGGGAAATAAGCGCCATGTTAGTTTCTACGCTCATCCATGAGATGTTTTAAGTTCAGGGGCAAGTCAGTTAGAGGTTATTGTTCGAGGTGGCCATATTTCATTATGGACGGACATAAACGTAGCATTTCCAGCTCTGCCGTTAAGTCCAATCTGGGATCCCAATTCTAATTACAAAACGCTATTTTTGATAACATACGCATTTTTTAGCATTCTCGTTCGCAGGTATAGTTTCCTAGACAACGGAGTAACTGTGCAAAAATATCAATTTTGAAAATTGGGGGCGCTCTTCAAAAAATGTGCTAATATTGCTTTAAGAGGGTAAAACATTGGGAGGTCACCCAACTGTGTCCAACGCGAAGTCAATACAAATTATAGTACCGCTGTGAATATTTCCTTGTATTTGAAAGAAAAATCCTAATATATTATCGAAAAATTAAAAAAAAAAAAAAGGGGGGGGGGTTTCGAAAGACCAGACCTCGAAACAACAGACCTCAGACCTCGAAACACAGACCTCGAAACACCAGACCCGGAAGTGAATTCACTTCCGGGTCTGAGGTCTGTTGTTTCGAGGTCTGGTCTTTTGAAACATCCCCCCCCCCCGGGTGTTTCGAAACACCAGACCTCGAAAAACCAGACCGGAAGTGAATTCACTTACGGTTCCACAAGACCTTATTCAACGGATTTCAGTTCTCTAAAGACCTTCAGGTTACGTCAGTCACACAGCCTACCCCCCCCCCCACCCCCACCCGCCCAATTTCAAGCTATTTCACACCCTCTACTTTTGAAATGCAACATTCTTATGAAACTACCCCCAAAATTCGTAATATTAAATTGCTTGTTTTTTCAGCCGGCGCAGAATCAATGTTCGTACGCGAGTTGCTGCATTTGTCTTAAAAATCGCTTAAAGGTCGCCAAATATTATTATTAAAATTGAGCATCGAATACAACTTCGGCGACGCATATTTTGCCCGGTGACGTTCTGGCCGTATTTACACATGTACAGCATTGCATAGTATACGCTTAGACTGCTGGATGCACCTCGCAATGTAAATTGTAGGCCTGCAAGCGTAAGATAAAGATTACACAATGCTCAGTACGAAATAAGGAAGAACGCCTTCTCATGGCATATTCGGGCTAAATACTTGGGACTTCAGTGATTAACTTCACGACACATTGCGGTAAACTTACAATACTAATAGAATGACTTGTATCGATCAAACAAACATCACGTGAACTTGACCTTGAAAACTCAATTTAGCGGCACAAGACTTACCCGTGCCAAGGCACGGTGAGGGTCTACTTGAATTTCAAAAAATCAACCAGATTGAACAATGTTTTTGGGGAGAAATCACTTCCGGGTCTGAGGTCTGTTGTTTCGAGGTCTGGTGTTTCGAAACACCGGGGGGATGTTCTCGAACCCCAACCTCGAAAAACCATTCACTTCCGGGTCTGGTGTTTCGAGGTTCAGGTGTTTCCGAGGAAATTCACTTCCGGTCTGATGTTTCGAGGTCTGGTGTTTCGAGTGAATTCACTTCCAGGTCTGGTGTTTCGAGTGAATTCACTTCCGGGTCTGGTGTTTCGAGTGAATTCACTTCCGGTCTGGTGGTTCGAGGTCTGGTTTTTCGAGACACATCCCCCCGGTGTTTCGAAACACAGACCTCGAAACACAGACCTCAACCGGAAGTGATTCACTTCTGGTCTTGTGTTCGAGGTCTGGTGTTTCGAAACACCCGGGGGATGGTTTCGAAAGACCAGACTCGAAACAACAGACCTCAAACCCGGAAGGGAATTCACTTCCGGGTCTGATGTTTCGAGTACTGAAGGTCTGTTGTTTCGAGGTCTGGTCTTTTTGAAACATCCCCCCGGGTGTTTCGAACCACCAACCTCGAAACAACCATACCCCTGAAGTGAAGTCACTTCCGGGTCTGGTGTTTCGAGGTCGGGGTCTGTTGTTTCGAGTCTGGTCTTTCGAAACACCCCGAAAATTATGCCATAGTCATGTGCCCCTTTTGTGCCGCTGGCCCCCTGTCTCCTTCCCCTCCCCCCCCCCCCCCCCCGGGCCTCCTGACAGTCTCCTGCCATGGGCGCCCATGTCCACTGGCCCCTTCCCCTGTCCCCTTTCCTTTTCCCCCGCCCCTTCCCCCTCCCATCCCCTCCCCTTCCCCTCTCCCTACCCTCCCTTTCCCCTTCCTCCCCTTCCCTTTCCCTTCCCTTCTTCCACTTTCCTTTCCTTATTTTTATTTTATTCATAATAATAAATGGAAGTTGGGATTATTCCTTCATTTAATTCTTTCCTTCATTCTTCATGCATTCATTCATTCATGCATTCATTCATTCAATATGCATGCATTTATTTCTACTATTGTTAACCAAATACGCCATTTAACTTTATACCATTTATGTTTATACATGTCGGCTATTTATTTGCACATTTATTTATTTAGTAGTTCACATTTCCGCAGTACAATTTAGATGTCTTCCGCAGTCTGTGAAAAAAAAAAAACATAGAGCTTACCCCGTGGAAAATTCCGACACATTTTCCCGCACCACAGGGGCCACACTATCAAAGTGAGAATCCGCGCAAATACATTAAGAGCTTTAATGGTAGGCCGTTCTGTCTAAAAGCCATGTTTTTGTTATTCTGGATGAAGCGCCCATGGACTTTAATCTTTATTGATGTTTTGCCTTGTAGCCCCTTTGGGAATCCACTCCCCGGGTCCTTTTTTTGGGTGCGGGGGTTGCCTCGGGTTCTCCTTAGAAGGTTTTGGAGTAGTTTGAATCATTTCGTGGGATCCCCAAAAAATGAGGCCATCCCACTAGTAATACAAAAAATACTGGCACATTTGGATTTTCATTTTATTTTTCCAACGGCTGTGGGGGGGGGACCCCATCCCGAATCCCCCTCAGACACACTCCGTTTACACCCACAATCCGTATATATAAAGTATATAGGGGTAGGATGTTGATTTATGGATAATGGCAGCAAAAATACACAAATAAAAATGTTTACGCGAAATGGCCAAATTTCGGGTTTCAATTTTAATTTCGCCAACTTATGAAGGAGAACACCCTCAGACAATCTGCAGGGTCGTATTAATGCAGGATTAATTGGGGAGTGCCAGGCAATGCCCTCATTCAACTATTGAAACACAAAGCAGGCCAAAAACCCCGGGAAACCATTCATTCAAAACCTTCTGCAGGAAATTTCCAAAGTGTCCCACTTTAAAAAAAAAAAATCATTATTTCAGACCAATTTGGGACAGAAAACGACCGATTTGGGTTTCAGGCAATGCCCATCAAAACATGTTTTTGGACGCACGGACCTCACCCCCATACCATTTTATAATCCTGAGAAATATGCATTTGTATGCCTTGCGCCCGCGCCTGCGCCTGCGCCCGCCCGCCGATTTGAACATTAAGCCCGCCCTGCGCCAAGACAGGTCACAACCCTTTTGCACTACTGGTAAAACATCGATAATTTTATAGTAACTGTTTTATAAGCAAACAGAAAAATGACGCACACACATCTGGAATTTTACCAGGATCTGATGATTTCCTCACAATAAATTCAGAAAATTCAAAAGTGTGAACGCTCGTATTCTAATGCATGTTCAATGACTGAACCAGTGTTTCTTTATGTTTATCACGGGTAATCCTAAACTTTTTGTATCTTTTTGAACGGTTTTGCCCTTGTAAATGCAAGCCTGTAAATTGTATTATTTAAACAGACATGCATGCCCAACCTAACAGCAACAGAAGGACATTCAACTTCCAGCGTAACCGAGTAGTATTAGTTTATTCAAAAGACTAACGGTAGGAGGGCGCTCTTACGCATATCGAACGGTTAGGCACACGCCAGACCTTGACTAAAGGCTAGGCGAGTCACGAATATTTAAATCTAATGACCGTTATTGGAAATTGAACTGTTTTGCCCTAAGCGGGTTAATCCACTAACTCGGACGGATTTTGACGGCGAATAGTTTTTTCTTAAATTATCACGATATTATTAAGATCTTTTTGAACGAAAGGTTAAGAGCTGATTTGGATGGTAATGTCACGGAGACTGCCAGATGTAATGCACGTAGCGTTCCCAAATAAAGTTTGGAAATTTGGAATAGCTCTGGGAGTAAAGCTTTTTGAAAGTCTCATTATTATATCAAAACCAAAATAAAACAAAGAATATCAACGGCGATACAGTTTTAACACTTGATTGTATTATTTATTCCACGAAAACTACGTCCTGTGTAAATTTTACGAAAATTAATTCGGAAATATGGATTTATCGTCAAAATCTAGTTTTACACGCTTTATAGGAAAAATGGACGTGGAGGACGCTATACATGAAATTATGACCTTTGCAGCCGGTTTGCAGGCCTGTATGGCCAGATTCCCGACATGGATTTTCTCGATTTTTAAGACAGTAATATTGTTTCTTGCATGTCCTACCAAGCTGTGGGTGTACATAGACGGTTCACCCACTTGTACAGTATAGACAGAAAAAGATAATTAATTCGAAGCCATGCCATTAACATGTCTTATATAAAGACGATAATGCTATTAAAATGGTTAGAGAAACTTCAAAAAATGAAGACCAAATTTTAAAAAGTTTTTTGAAATTAAAAACACATACTAAACAAGGGAATTGACTGAAATTCAGCTGAAAATGAAAAATCCTATATGGCGGCCTGAAGTGTGCTGTATATACGATAGTTACAAAGATGGTCAGAAAAAGATGAACTATGTTGAGCCATGACAATTTTAAGTTTATATGAAAGAAATTGTATAACAATTAAGTATAGAGTTAAAAAAATTGATTGAAGACAAAATGTCCCTTGGTTAAAAAAAAGCCTGATTAGTTAAAAATCCAATTATGGGGCTATGAAACAAATGTCCGGTGCCTAACCCTGTGCTAGATATATCAATTGACAAAAATTGTTGATCGCCATGCTTAAATTGGTCACTACCTCATTTTTGTCGATGATCGTCAGGTTGCTAGGCAGTTTCCTTGCGTACGTAAGAGAGATATGAGCGTCCGAGGTCCATAGAACTCTGTAGTAAAATTTATGTACAGTTGTTTCCATCGTGGTCAAGCTTTACACAGGGGTGGGGCACTCTGAAATGGAGGACACACAAATTTCTCACACGGTGTCGGAAGCTTTTATAGTCCCCGGATTCATGGATTTTCATAGTCCACCTACACGTACAACGGTAAAGAATAGGGCCACTCAATTGGTTGACTCTTCTCGCAACATTTAGTTTCACGACATATTTATTCCGTTTTTTGTCGTCTAGGAGCCCGGACTTTGGCTTCCGGCGGACACTATATACTTTTACAACGGCATCCAATCGGAAACAGAGACTTCGATGATGTCCTGGTTTATCAATGATTTAAAATTTCTTTGCCCAGAATTTTATACTGGAACACTTTAAGGCAATCCTGAGATGAAGTTATGCTTGCTATTCCAGCATGAAGCGAAATTTGGTCTGTGATCTTAAAGCAATATTGGCCCCAGCGTGTGGCGGGCCAAGCCTCATCATTATAGGAACGGTCAAACCAAATGTCAAAATAAATTACACATAGCAGAGTGCACACCTACAAACCAATTTGGTTCTTTGATGTGGGTCGTCCATGGGTGTTCCCATGAACCCGCCACATACGACAGGAAGAAGCGCGGGGAGTCCTCCTCTGGTATCTGTTATTAATACAGAAAAATCAGAAATAACCCCCTCAATGGGTTTATTCTTTCTCTCCAAACGGTTTGGATAAGAAAATATTCCTTGACAACATATAAAAAATTCAGAATTTTTCGTCAAGATTTCACTTTTACTGTTAAACCAATGGCAACGTCTCCCCTGAATTTGGATTTCTTGCCGCCCTCCTGATTGGCACATTTTTTGAAGAGCGCCCCCAATTTTCAAAATTTGATAGTTTTTGTGCACAGTTCCGTTTGTATGTCTAGGAAACTATCCTGCGAACGAAATCCACGAAAAAATGCGTATTTACCACAAAATACGCGAATTTGTGTAATTAGATTGGGAATCCCAACGGCAGAGCTGGAAACGTTTATGTCCGTCCATGAATGTAAATTTTTGGGCCCACATCGAGCTAACTTGACTTGCCGAACTATTTACAACTATTGGATGAGCGTAAACACGTTCATGGCGCAATTTCCGGCTATTTCACTTGGAAGGCCGTGTTTCCAGCAGCCGTTGAATTATTATCGGGGATCCCCGATAATAATTATTCTAGTACAAAATTCCTTCGTGTTGTGACACATAGGACATTTTTTCGAGCTACAACCCCCCCCCCCCTCGAGAAGTTTTTTTATAGATCCCGCCGATTGCTTATGATTTTATACACCATGATACTATGTCCTCCTACGTTCTAACATTGATACCAAAAGTAAGTACCGAACTACCTAGTAGGCCGTCACAATGACGTCATCATCCGCGAGTCGGCAAAATTGCATTTTCCATATAAATAGGCGAAAATCCAATTTTGTCGCTAAAAACTATGGAATAAATCGGATCGGTTCATGCGGTTTTCAGCTCTAAATGATGGCAAATTTCATAGTTTTTACATAAACAAAGAGGTTTAGAGCCATACTTGCATAATATTTTCAAAAATCCACCATAAAATATCCTGTAGTTGGCAACCACCACCCCCAACCACCCCTTCGACTTGCCGGCATCCCAACCCCGGTGAAAGGTGCTACCTGTACATTTTTTATTTGTTTTTTTTTCGGCTAAAAGGACCGGAAAGGATGAAGAAACATTACTATAAGCTTTTTACCCCATTTTTTTTCAAGCGTTTTTAGTCGCAACGCGGAACGAATGTTCGGTAGAGGAGGGTTAACCATTCACAGGTATAGTTTCTATCCACTTACCATGAAACCGTGTAAAAATCTCCAAATTTTAAAAAAAAATAAATTGGGGGGCGGCCCTTCAAAACAATGTGCTAATATTTTTTTTATTGTAAAAATTAACAATGATGAAATAGGCTTTCCGGTGGTATCTCATTATGTTAGAAACCTTGTTAGCGCCCATCACCGATACTGGAAAGATGACAATATTGACGTAAAGTTTTAAAGGCACTATCAGTGATGTTGTCTAATCATGAAAAATCGAAAAAAATCATCAAAATCAGATTTTTTACATTTCTGTAACAAGTACGGTACCCTAAGATACCCTGCAAATGAATAAAACCAGAAGCAAGCTAATAAGCACAAAATCGGGATATTTTAGTCCTTACTGTCCGAACGGACCTTATTACAACACTTAGATGATGGAGAGTCATATCTCTGAAGACTGCCGTTTTTTTTTTTTTTTTTCCTTTGCTGGCACTTCCTCACTTGAAAAAAAGGAACTTATGAGAATTATACAGAACTTACATTCAATTGTATGCATTCCTGCAAATTTCGAATATTTTACTCGTCGGGTTAAAATCACTGATGTGTCTTTAAAAAGGGTATTCAACAAATATGGACAAGCCGGTGAGTACACCCAAAAACAAATCAAACCCAAACACCTACATACAAATACGCACACCACCCAAACACACACACACACACACACACGCCCTATAAACACACATCACACCCACGCGGGGGTATGACCATACCATGTCAAACGGAATAGGAGCCCCATTGTTATTATACTTAAGGTACCCACCAGGGGTACCAACATACACTGGGTACTTTCCGTCTTCAATCTATTGTTTTAGTCTTCTACTCAGCCAACAGATAATAATGACACACACACATACACACAGACCACACAAAAAACAACCACCCACACACATAATTATCACCCCCCCCCCAAACACACACACAAATAAACTGGCCAAATAGATCTTTTCAAACCTGGGATAACTAAATATTACTCCCAGTCAACACGAACGAAGGGCGTCCCCAGAGGGGGGGGTTGGTGTGGGGGTTTTGCAAAAATTGTAGCGGCAAAATGGGTGACTTGTCGGCGAGATGGGCGTAATGTCGGCGCACCTGATTGATGGGCGGATTGTCGGCGGGTGAATCCCCCACTGCTGTTGTTGTTTGTTTTGTTGCATTGCTGGAGAATGAAGTACGTCGGTTGCAGGCTGGTCGTTTGTCGGTTTTGATTGACTCCCCCTACCCCTCCCACACCCACCCCCCCCCCCCCCGCTCTTAGATTAGCGAACCTAGTGAAAAAAATTTGGGTCTACTTGGCGAGCGACCGAGGCCGAAAAAAAATTGTACTTTCTTGAATCCGGCCCATGGATTTGTCGGCAACACCCAGACTCAACACCCCACAATTAAAAAGGGTCTGGGGACGCCCCTGCACGAACGTACAGAACATGATGGACCGTAGCAGTAGTGAGCTCGACTTTGCGTACTGCGCGTCACTGGCAACGCTGTGAAGCACGCGAGAGTAAGGACGCCTCGGGTAATGGTATATTGCTCCGACGCATTCCCGAAGTCATTTGAAAAGGTTTATTTTATTACTTCGTACTCGGAATTGAAAGAAAGAAACGCGTCTCTTTAAGTACAGCTGAGATCATGAGCAAGTGCCCTGAGAAACCATCCGGGTGTATTTCTATCTTAATCCGATGCTTCCGAAACTATATTTTTAAAATGGAATTATATTGATATTATAATTCACACGAATGAAACTGCGTCAATATTAAATACTCCTGCACATCGAAAAAATCCCAAGCAAATTGCTCGACTGCTAGCAAGCGCATGCGCTAAACTGTATTTCTCTACAACAGGTATAGTTTCTATACCTATACTCAATGGGATCAAGAGAGAAAGATGCTTGCATAAGGAATTGGTCGAGTATATCGGCCGACCCCCAGTACTGGATCTGCGCATTTAATATTGTTCTAATTATTTATGACATTTCAATACTCTGGGTTATGTCAGTGCAAGAGTTGCACCTTGATTGAAAATGAATAAAATGTCATCACAATTTCTTTCCAAATATCAGTGACCAGGAGATATACATCATGCTGAATTGACTCGAGCAAATAACAGCTCTGTTGATATCCAGTAAATCCGTCGGTATGTGAGGAGAAAGCACTACAAATACTTTTCAAATGTATTGGAAATAACAATGCGCTGTACTTTCCAGATAAAAAGGATTTCAGGTGCTCATTACAGATTAGAGGAGCTATTTGTTCATGACGCAAACCACAAGATTACTCTTCATCTTTCACGAATAAATATAAATCTTAGGTTTCTACTGTGCGTTGTCAATAACCGTTGACCAACATATTTTCATCATTTTCCGAAAAGCATAAGGAAACAACGATGTAACAACAATCATGAAAGCAAATTGTTGGCAGGGACGTGACTAAACGTCCTTTGTGAGGAGGAAACAAAACTTAACTTACAGTAACTTGTCGCGTAACCCCATTTCTTTTGAATTTACCGTGTTGTTAGCATAGGTCGCTAAAACCCACTCTTTTGTATTTTTCGAAATACATAGTGGTAAAATTGAATAGACAATGAGGTATCGGCAATAAGTTATGGATCTTGGTTTGCCACAAAAATGTTGGTAACAGCTTACCAGCAACATATCCACCGGAGTTTGTTTACATCGTTTATTTGTCAATTAAATGTGAAATTCTACAGTCAAAATTATTGAATCCACAGGTAGAACTCAAAGTTTATTTCGCGAACGAGGGCCTCCAAACTGGATAGACGTTTCATATAGATAGTTCCCCAAGTATAAAAAAGAGTTGCCATTGATTCGTCCTCGCTACTGCACAAATGTCATACAGTTCATGACGGAATCAAAGGCACTGCTTCATTGCGTTAATTGAGAATTCTATGTGAAAACGTCTACCCAAAAACTGGGCAGGGATAACCAGTCTATAACACCTGAATCTATTCAATGCATGGACAGTAACAAAGCCTTGCAGTTCCAAATAAACAAAGGGGAATCTGAAGTCCTTGTCCGATGAATACCAGGTGGATTTACTGTCAATAATGCCATTCTTGCTTGAGTCAAGTAGCTAGGTATGTCCCTTGATCTGTGATATCAGAAACGAAATTGAGATGGCATTTTGTTCCACATTTCATGAAAATGTGCAACCTTACAATGCCCCATAACCAATAAATGGTAATTATAAAATTTATTCTTAATTATAGCGGAAAAAATTGTTTACTTCTGCGAAGTATGTAATCAAATGAACAATTTTTCCGTTTTACTTTGATCCCATTAGTTAAGCAGATCGTGGTAACAATTGTGCATTTTGTATAAAGCATCAATTCGGCAGAGAGGTAGAGAATAAATTTGGAAACAATTGGATATGGACCACCTGCACACAGCGTTCAAATTCAAGGTCACCTAG